>JARQOD010011612.1:0-22765 GCA_033576555.1 Oophaga sylvatica
TGGGGAGCATTATACACTGCAGAATTATAAATGGGGCCCATCATACACTTGAGCATCATAAATAGGGCCCATTATACACTGGAGCATTATATATGGGGCACATCATACACTGGAGCATTATAAATGGGGCCCATCATACACTGGAGCATCATAGACGGGGCCCATTATACACTGGAGCATCATATGGGGCCCATTATATAGGGAGCATTATATAGGCCCATCTGATATGCTTAGGTAGCTGAGGAGGCAGGAGCAAAAAACCACATAGGCAGCTGAACACCAGAGAGGTTGGAAACTAATAGGTTGCAGACCCCTAAACTAACCGCACAACTAGAAGTAGCTGTGGGACGTTCCTTCGGTACCCTAGACGCCTCGTCACAGCCGGAGAGATAGCTATCCCTGAAGATGGAAAGAGGAAAGCTAACTTCCCCAGAGTAGACTCAAAAGGAATAGGAAGCCCCCAGACATATAATGGCGGTTAGACAAGATGAAAATACGAACACAGACAGAAAATAGATTGAGCAAACGCTGGGGCCTAAAACTGTTTAGATAGGACAGCAAAGGAGAGAATACTGTCTGCAACCCAAAAAACCCTAGGAAAAACTCCAACACTTCTGAATCCAAAAATACTGAGACCACACGGTCTCGACCACCTATATCAGATCTCTTGTGTGGACACGAAGCAACCCAGCAGTAAAATATCACAAGAACTGAGCAAAAGAACAAATACAAAAAACGAACGGAGACCAGCCAAAGCCCCCAAAGGGGACCCGGCTGAAGACAAAAAGCAATGCTGCAAAAAGCAAGGAATTCAAACCACAGTAAAAAAAACTGATAGAGACTTATCTGAAAGCAAGCAGGAGACAGCAGGAAAGCAAGCTGAATTCCAACCTAGACCAGGAAGAACAATTGATCACCTGCGGGAATCATGGGAGGTCAGCTCACTTATATCAGATCAGTCAGTACCACCTGACAATCACTCGTTATCTGCAGGTGTAGGACTCTTGGTGTTCAACATAGGTTCAATACCCTCAGCAACCACCAGAGGGAGCTTCAGCTCCGAAGTCGTCTCCAAAACGTTCACAACACCCATCATACACTGGAGCATCATCCATGGGGCACATCATACAGTTAGGTCCATAAATATTTGGACAGAGACAACATTTATCTAATTTTGGTTCTAGACATTACCACAATGAATTTGAAACAAAACAAATCAGATGCAGTTGAAGTTCAGACTTTCAGCTTTCATTTGAGGGTATCCACATTAAAATTGGATGAAGGGTTTAGGAGTTTCAGCTCCTTAACATGTGCCACCCTGTTTTTAAAGGGACCAAAAGTAATTGGACAAATGACTCCAAGGCTATTTCATGGACAGGTGTGGGCAATCCCTTTGTTATGTCATTCTCAATTAAGCAGATGAAAGGGCCGGAGTTGATTTGAGGTGTGGTGTTTGCATTTGGAAGATTTTGCTGTGAAGGAAACATGCGGTCACAGGAGCTCTCCATGCAGGTGAAACAAGCCATCCTTAAGATGCAAGAACAGAAAAAAACCCATCCAAGAAATTGCTACAACATTAGAAGTGGCAAAATCTACAATTTGGTACATCCTGAGAAAGAAAGAAAGCACTGGTGAACTCATCAATCCAAAAAGACCTGGGAGCCCACGGAAGACAACAGTGGTGGATGATCGCCGCATACTTTCTTTGGTGAAGAAGAACCCGTTCACAACATCAACTGAAGTCCAGAACACTCTCAGTGAAGTAGGTGTATCTGTCTCTAAGTCAACAGTAAAGAGAAGACTCCATGAAAGTAAATACAAAGGGTTCACATCTAGATGCAAACCATTCATCAATTCCAAAAATAGACAGGCCAGAGTTAAATTTGCTGAAAAACACCTCCAGAAGCCAGCTCAGTTCTGGAAAAGTATTCTATGGACATGTGTAGCCCTGGTATTTAAGGTACACAATACCAGGAGGATGAGTGGAGAGGTAACGGTTAAGGGCTCTACATGACATCACATATACTTCGGACACACCCAGCAGGGGTGTAGAGGGGTGTGGTTTTTAGCACAAGAGAGTCTGGTAGTGTCTCCTGAGGTGAAGGGAGAGAGAAGGAGTGCCTGTCTGGAGCACCAAGATTCCTGTCGATTCAGAGAGACAGTACAGTAGTGGAGGCTAGTATAGGTGAGCCAGTTCACCTTAGCCTAGTCAGTGCTGAGATTGAGAGTTTGAGCAAGTCGAAAGGCACAGTGGAAGGAAATCAGAAGTGCTTTAGGATTAAAGTATCCTGCACATTGTCACCGGTCACTGGAGACCGAAGCATCACTATAGCTTCACGCATAGTGGTAAAAGAACCAGAGGCTTACTGGACCTTAGGTAACAGAAAGCAGCCCTTGAAGTGTCAGTACGTAACAGGGGTCAGGTGGAATAGGAACTTTGAGCTAGGCCAAGCATAGAAGAACCTAGTTTCATCACTGGAAGGCTCCACCACAAAACTGACCGGGCAGTACAGCTTGAAATAGCTGAAGTTTCAGGAGTGAACTACGCTTTATGCTGGTTGGACTCATCATCATTGGAAAGTAAAGGAGGCCCCTGCCTTGCTCAGCCGTTGCCTCAAAACTCATCCTCCATCAACCCCATCAGCCTCCCTGGGACCTGCCTTACCATCTTACAAGTAAAAGGTATGGAAAGACGCTGACGGTGTGAGACTGAGTTATTTAATTGCATGCCTGCACAACCCCACCATAACCATCGACCTGAGGGAAGAGTCCCACCTGTAGGGGACCCGACATCTAGCTGCCTCACCATCCCCTCAGAGATCTACAGCAGCGCTGGTACAAATTACCAGAGACTACAGGTGGCGTCACGAACTGTATATAAATCTATCCCCTGTAAATATTCCCCCCAACATACGCCAGACCGCCAGGGCCACAGACCGAGCCACCGCTACCTGTGACAAACCCCATAGACTTCCATGGGCTCGGCTCTGAGTACCCCATTGCCCTGGTAATCCACAATTGTGGTGGCGGGTCGACACAAAACTTTGGCGTCACGAACAGGATACGAAACTTGCAGCATTGCGAGCCCTGTGTGCCTGTGGAGTGTTTTGGTGAAAAAGACTGTTGCTGTTGTTTGGCGCCAAATACCGCCATATTTGCCGCCAGATTCGCGCCCTAAGGCGCTGGAGAAGAAGGTGGGCGTACCTGAAAGAGCGCGCAAAGTCTTGGACACGCCCCCGGCTCTGACTCAGCGGCAGGTCCTGCAACAGGAAGTGAACACTCTGACATCAGAGCGCCTGCGACGAAGGTCCTGTTCCCACTGCTGTGCCTGTGAAAGAGCAGCGTCTGAAACCGGTCGGCTCCGTTTAACCAAGGGGGCGCTAAGATGTCACAACAACCGGCTGACAGTGCGGCCCCGGCCGGAGGCCCCAATCCCGCACCGCCTGGTATTGTAGCGCCAGATGGGGGTGCAGGTCCAGCACCCAGTCCGGTAGTCCCGATCATGCCACTAACGCTTCCATATATGCCAGGGGCGAAATGGCTTCCCCAGTACAGCGGTGAGCCAGGCACATTAGCAGGCTTCAAGCGGAAGTTATGCAGCATCCTAGAAATGTACTCCATGCCTGAGAGACAAAAAGCTGCTGTGCTAATAGGGCAGCTAACTGGCGCTGCTGAGAGGGAAGTGGAGACTTGGGATACCGTTGATCAGGAGTCGGACCTGCGATCTTCCTTAAGCTGCATGCCATATTTGAAGACCGCACAGAAACGGATCTCCGGATGGCCTTCTATCACTGTTCACAACAGCCAGGTGACAGCATCCGGGACTACGCTTGCCGACTACAAGGAGCCCTGAGAGCTCTTAAGCAGATTAATAATTTAAATGCTATCGATGAGAATAAAATGCTGAAAGAACAATTTATACAGGGATTGAGATCCCAAGAGGAACGCAGAACTGTAAACTGGTGGTCCTTAGATCATCCTGATGCTACCTTTGATGCCCTAAAAGACATGGCAATAAAAGGGCTGCGGCCCCTGGGCAAACCTGAGGTGGCAACCCAACATCATCAGGGTGAAGTCACTCTGGAACCGGCAGTAACCCCCTGTTCCCCGTTAGTGGCCGAAACCAAAACGCAGGTGACACCTCCCAGTGAATTGGATTGTCTGCGCTCAGAGGTGCGCCAGCTGACTAAAAATCTGGCTGCTGTAATGAGTGCCCTGCAGCTGCGGAAAGAGGAGGAAGGGAAGATCTTGTTAGCTGACTGCCCAGAAGACGTCCCGTGGATGACCGGAGAAGAAAGAAGACGTCGCCCCCCCGGAGGAGGACAACGCCACCCCCAGGAGCGACCTCTGATCAACACCCTCCTCGTCGAGAGATCATCTGTTACGATGCAACCGGAAAGGTCATATGTCTCCACAGTGTCCTTTAAACGGGCAGAACCTGGGTCCAAGGGCCAACACCCAGGAGAATACCCGTCAGGCCCCTAGACTGGAACCGCAGGTATGTGGGTGGGCGACCCTACCTGTCTATCATCTTAGATGGTATTGCAGTTCCGGCATTGTTAGACACTGGGTCCCAGTGACCCTAATACCTGATGCCCTATATACTAAGTACTGGTCAATGGACAGTCTTAAACCCCCGAGCCCTGACTTTACCGTGTATGCTTCTAATGGTCTTCCTGTAGAAGTACTCGGGACAAAATGTGTAGATGTAAAGGTGGGCAGAGAGGAGTTGAAAGATCAGGGGCTTCTGGTAGTAAAGACTGCAAATGAGGAGAACGGTTTAAGATATAATTTTGGGCACTAACATTATCGGTAATTGTTTGGGAGAAGTTGTGTTCTTGCTCCAACAGCTCGCTGAGATTGCCCGACCAAGGCAGAAAGGAGTAATCCAAAGAGAGATCCGGCCCTGGTGTGTCAGCAGCAAGCGAAGCTTACAGACGGCGAAATTGGTAATGTACGGGTCACTGACTCGGATCCTATTGTGATACCCCCAATGAGTGAAATGATTATCTGGTGCAGGGCAGCCATAGGTCTGAGAGGACAGAATTACCAAGCTGTAGTAGAACCCCACCATTCAGAACATAGACCTACACTTATGACTGCTAGGGGAGTAGTAGAAGTGGTGAATGGAAGAGTACCGGTACGGCTTCTCAATTGGGGAGATGATGAGGTAAATTTACCCCGTTATGCAACCATTGCTAAACTTCATGCTGTCGACAATAATTCTATTCTCCCGGCTGAGTCCTTAGACTCCTGTCAAATAGCGGAGGATAATGACCCGCAACCAGGTGGCGGAATGGTGTCAGCAACTCCATGTTGGGACGGACACCACTCCCGCTCACCAGAAGCAAGGGGTATTACGGGTGGTGCAAGAGTATGCCCAAGTGTTTAGCAAGCACCCACTTGATTTTGGGGTAATTAAGGGAGTCCAACATCATATCCCTACAGGCAGTCATCCTCCCATCAAGGAGCGGTATAGGCCTATACCCCCAGCCCATTATCAGAAGGCTAAAGAAATGTTGCATGATATGAAGAAAGCCGGGGTGGTAAGGGATAGTTGTAGCCCCTGGGCAGCCCTCTAGTTCTGGTTAAAAAGAAAGATGGTAGTATGAGAATGTGTGTGGATTACAGGCAGGTGAACCGCATAACACACAAGGATGCATACCCGTTACCACGCATAGAGGAATCATTAGCTGCTCTGAAAACGGCTAACTACTTTTCTACCCTTGATCTGACTAGTGGTTACTGGCAAGTGGCTGTGGCTGAGGAGGATCGTGAGAAAACGGCTTTCACCACCCCAATGGGGCTCTGTGAGTTCGACAGAATGCCGTTTGGGCTCAGTAGTGCCCCAGGAACATTTCAGAGAGTGATGGAGAACTGCCTGGGACATCTCAATTTTGAAACCGTGCTGCTATACCTAGACGACGTCATCGTGTATTCCAAGACTTATGAGGATCATCTGAAGCACCTGGCAGAAGTATTCGAGTCCCTGTCCAGGTACGGGATGAAATTAAAACCCTCAAAATGCCATCTACTCAAACAGAAGGTACAATACTTGGGGCACATCGTCAGTTCGGAAGGAGTAGCGCCGGACCCAGAGAAAGTCACTGCCATCCAGAAGTGGCCGGAGCCGAAGAACCTTAAGGAAGTGCGACAGTTCCTGGGACTAACGGGTTACTACAGGAGATTCGTGAAAGATTACACGAAGAAGGCAGCTCCTTTACAGGACCTCCTAGTAGGACAATCCCTAAAGAGCAGAAACCCTCCCTTTAATTGGGGTAAGGAACAGGCTGAAGCATTCCAAAAGATGAAAGAGATCCTTACAGGTGATGAGATCTTAACCTATCCTGATTACAGCCAACCGTTCCTGTTGTACACCGACGCCAGTAATGAAGGTTTGGGAGCAGTTCTCAGTCAGAAGCAGAATGGCCAAGAAAAAGTCATCGCATATGCCAGCAGAAAACTCAGGCCAACTGAAAGGAATCCGGAAAATTATAGCAGCTTCAAGCTGGAGTTTCTGGCGCTGGTCTGGGCCATTACTGAAAGATTTAAGCATTATCTGGCCTCCAATCGGTTCACTGCGTTTACAGATAACAACCCCTTAACGCACCTGGAAACCGCCAAGCTGGGTGCCATGGAGCAGCGATGGATGGCTCGGTTGTCCAATTACCAGTTTTACTATCAAGTACCGGGCAGGTCGAAAGAATGCTAATGCTGACGCATTGTCCCGAATGCCGCATGACTCTGATACGGAAGAAGAATCGGACGACCTGGAAGAAATTGAGCTACCTGCGTTCCATCGAAATGGGGTAGTCCACGAGCATCGAGTCAACAGAAAGCAGTATGGTGCAACTTAAATCCTTTACCCCATCACAGCTGGAAAGAGACTCAGGACAGTGATCCAGTGGTCAGCCGCATCAAGGAGTTGTTAAGACAGGAAGGTTCCTCTTTGGAAAAGGATGCACCTATGTCAGCCAAGCTCCTGTGGAACGAGAAAAGCAGGTTGTTCCTATACCGTGAGAAGTTGTGCAGGAGATACGTCAACCCCAGAACCCATGAGATGGTCTGGCAAATCGTGGTCCCCAAGGCAGACGTCCCAATGGTGTTGGAAGCATACCACGATCAAGCAGGACACTTTGGCTGGAGAAAGCTGGAGACCCTGTTGAGATGCCGGTTCTACTGGGTAGGGATGCGCAGCTCCATTGAGAGGTGGTGTCGGAACTGTGGACCCTGTGGTCTCAGAAGGAAGGACTACGGTAGTCAGAAGGCACCCCTGCAACCTATCCGGACGACTCGCCCCCTGGAGATTGTGGCCCTGGACCACGTCAAATGTCGCCAAGTAGATCGGATACTCATACGCCCTGACCATGGTGGACCATTACTCCAGATTTCTGGTGGTTGTTCCAGTTAAGGACCAGACCGCAGTGACGGCACGCGAAAACCTTTCAAGCAAGCTTCTGCAGACCGCATGGGTATCCGGAGCAAGTATTAACCGATCAAGGACCTGCTTTCGAAGCTGATTTATTCAAGGAATTCTGTCACATGTACGGTGCAAGAAAATTAGAACAACGCCATACCACCCTCAAACCAACGGTCTTTGCGAAAAAATGAACCATATTGTCCTTGACTTGTTGAGATCCATACCGTTGGAAGACAGAAATCGATGGCCGGACTTACTACCTGATTTGGTTGATTTGTATAACCATATACCTGTAAGTTCCACTAACTGCACTCCAGCCTATCTTATGAGAGCAAGGCCCGGAAGACTACCAATGGATTTAGAACTTGGAGTGGTAGAACCGGAGGCAGACGACGCCATTGAAAACTGGGACATCAATCGGCAAGAGCAGTACAGACGAGTGCAAATCTGTGTAGAAGAAAGTCTCAACAAGGCACGGGAGAAACAGGAAGATATTTACAACAGAAATGCTCCTGCCAAGCCTTTGATGCCTGGAGAAGTGGTATTGAAAAGAAAAGGAAAATGCACAAATTGGATAACCAGTGGGAACAAGAACCCTACGTTGTACAAGATTCTAAATATGACAACAGAAAAGTTTGTATCATCAGTAAGGACGGAGGAAGAACAATAACCACTGTGTCCAGAGACCATTTGAAATTGTGTCCAGAACCCTTAAAGCTTTGTGAAAAGAACCCTGTCATCAATCAAGAGAAGGGAAAGAAGAGGTCATACACACGGATCTGGGAGATTTTCCTGCGGATTGGCCGACTGGGAGATGCTGTAATAGTTCCGGTGTTGCAGTTTTATCAGCCACAAGAGGAAGTTCTACCTCCAGTTGTGCCGTGGTGCCAGTTGAGTCCGTTCAGGAGTTACCCATTCCAGCAACACCTCAACCTACGGAATCTCAAGAAGGATCATCAGAAGCAGCGCCCCATACTATGGGATCCCCTGGTGAAGCTGACTCACACCGCCCAGCCATCAGTACGCTTGCCAGATCCATAGAAAGATTGAGGCAGTTCTATAGTTTGCCGTTACGCAGTGCAGACAGATCACAACTTAATATACCTGAAGCTACTCCACGTAGATCAGAGCGAATCACAAAAGGGAAGATACCCATTCGATACCAGCAGTAATTATAACAAATTAATGTGAATATTGTAAAAAGTAATATATATATATATGTGTCTTTTCCTTATTGTGTCTTATAATGGACTCAGAGGCTGAGGACTGAGCCAGCCCAAAAACTGTATCTTGTAAATAGTTGCACTAAGGTGCCTTATAATGGTTTCACACGAAGCCTTGACTTACCTCTGAACATAAAACCCGTGTGGTGTGGCACTGAGTGAGGTCTGCATCCAGATGTCCTGCAGCCCACCCAGGACCCACGTTGAAGGTTTGGTGCGGGTCCTTCACAAGAATATTGTCGTTTATTATATGAACATGTCTATTTAATATTTTGTATTTTTCTATATTTAATGTTTTGTTTGCAACGTTCAAGAAATCCTTACCTCCCGGATGGGACGAGTTAATGTTAATGTTTAATGCATAAACAAAATTGTCTCTTTGTATTTCACAGCCCGGGGTGCTGTCGTTTACCATGGGGGAATGTGTAGCCCTGGTATTTAAGGTACACAATACCAGGAGGATGAGTGGAGAGGTAACGGTTAAGGGCTCTACATGACATCACATATACTTCGGACACACCCAGCAGGGGTGTAGAGGGGTGTGGTTTTTAGCACAAGAGAGTCTGGTAGTGTCTCCTGAGGTGAAGGGAGAGAGAAGGAGTGCCTGTCTGGAGCACCAAGATTCCTGTCGATTCAGAGAGACAGTACAGTAGTGGAGGCTAGTATAGGTGAGCCAGTTCACCTTAGCCTAGTCAGTGCTGAGATTGAGAGTTTGAGCAAGTCGAAAGGCACAGTGGAAGGAAATCAGAAGTGCTTTAGGATTAAAGTATCCTGCACATTGTCACCGGTCACTGGAGACCGAAGCATCACTATAGCTTCACGCATAGTGGTAAAAGAACCAGAGGCTTACTGGACCTTAGGTAACAGAAAGCAGCCCTTGAAGTGTCAGTACGTAACAGGGGTCAGGTGGAATAGGAACTTTGAGCTAGGCCAAGCATAGAAGAACCTAGTTTCATCACTGGAAGGCTCCACCACAAAACTAACCGGGCAGTACAGCTTTGAAATAGCTGAAGTTTCAGGAGTGAACTACGCTTTATGCTGGTTGGACTCATCATCATTGGAAAGTAAAGGAGGCCCCTGCCTTGCTCAGCCGTTGCCTCAAAACTCATCCTCCATCAACCCCATCAGCCTCCCTGGGACCTGCCTTACCATCTTACAAGTAAAAGGTATGGAAAGACGCTGACGGTGTGAGACTGAGTTATTTAATTGCATGCCTGCACAACCCCACCATAACCATCGACCTGAGGGAAGAGTCCCACCTGTAGGGGACCCGACATCTAGCTGCCTCACCATCCCCTCAGAGATCTACAGCAGCGCTGGTACAAATTACCAGAGACTACAGGTGGCGTCACGAACTGTATATAAATCTATCCCCTGTAAATATTCCCCCCAACATACGCCAGACCGCCAGGGCCACAGACCGAGCCACCGCTACCTGTGACAAACCCCATAGACTTCCATGGGCTCGGCTCTGAGTACCCCATTGCCCTGGTAATCCACAATTGTGGTGGCGGGTCGACACAGACAGATGAGACAAAGATCAACCTGTACCAGAATGATGGGAAGCCAAAAGTTTGGAGAAGAAAGGGAACGGCACATGATCCAAGGCACACCACATCCTCTGTAAAACATGGTGGAGGCAACGTGATGGCATGGGCATGCATGGCTTTCAATGGCACTGGGTCACTTGTGTTTATTGATGACATAACAGCAGACAAGAGTAGCCGGATGAATTCTGAAGTGTACCGGGATATATTTTCAGCCCAGATTCAGCCAAATGCTGCAAACTTGATTGGACGGCGCTTCATAGTACAGATGGATAATGACCCCAAGCATACAGCCAAAGCTACACAGGAGTTCATGAGTGCAAAAAAGTGGAACATTCTTCAATGGCCAAGTCAATCACCAGATCTTAACCCAATTGAGCATGCATTTCACTTGCTCAAATCCAGACTTAAGAGGGAAAGACCCACAAACAAGCAAGACCTGAAGGCTGCGGCTGTAAAGGCCTGGCAAAGCATTAAGAAGGAGGAAACCCAGCGTTTGGTGATGTCCATGGGTTCCAGACTTAAGGCAGTGATTGCCTCCAAAGGATTCGCCACAAAATTTTGAAAATAAAAATATTTTGTTAGGGTTATGTTTATTTGTCCAATTACTTTTGACCTCCTAAAATGTGGAGTGTTTGTAAAGAAATGTGTACAATTCCTACATTTTCTAACACATATTTTTGTTCAACCCTTCAAATTAAACGTTACAATCTGCACTTGAATTCTGTTGTAGAGGTTTCATTTCAAATCCAATGTGGTGGCATGCAGAGCCCAACTCGCGAAAATTGTGTCACTGTCCAAATATTTCTGGCCCTGACTGTATATATAATGTGCCGCCCCTTATCCTGACAACGTCTCGTAGAATATTATATCTGTGATAGGAATTAATAACCGGCATCTTGTTTCTTTCCTACCAGTCATTATTCCCTATGTCCTGCCTATATGTCTGATGATAGTGTTTGCCGCTTTGGTCGGGGTCTGCATCTGCTGGTGAGTTTCCATCTTCTCCTCTCCATATCATATTACCTTTTCATATAAATGGGCAGCACTGTGACTCAGTGGTTAGCAATGTTCTATATACAGGGCAGCAC
Organism: Oophaga sylvatica; assembly: GCA_033576555.1. NCBI lineage: Eukaryota > Metazoa > Chordata > Amphibia > Anura > Dendrobatidae > Oophaga > Oophaga sylvatica. The sequence continues at coordinate 11,282 of JARQOD010011612.1, forward strand.
GGAGGCTCAGTGGTTAGCACTGTACTATATACAGGGCAGCACGGTGGCTCAGTGGTTAGCACTGTACTATATAAAGGGCAGCACAGTGGCTCAGTGATTAGCACTGTACTATATACAGGGTAGCACAGTGGCTAAATGGTTAGTACTGTACTATATACAGGGTAGCACAGTGGCTCAGTGGTTAGCACTGTACTATATACAGGGTAGCACAGTGGCTCAGTGGTCAGCACTGTACTATATAAAGGATAGCACAGTGGATCATTGGTTAGTACTGTACTATATACAGAGTAGCACAGTGGTTAGCACTACTACATAAAGGGTAGCACAGTGGCTCAGTGGTTAGCACTGAACTATATACAGGGTAGCACAGTGGTTCAGTGTTTACCACTGTACTATGTACAGGACAGTACAGTGGCTCAGTGGTTAATACTGTACAATATACAGGGTAGCACAGTAGCTCAGTGGTTAGCACCGTACTATATACAGTGTAGCACAGTGGTTAGCACTGTACTATATATAGGGAAGCACGGTGTCTCAGTGGTTAGTACTGTACTATATACAGGGTAGCACAGTGGCTCAGTGGTTAGTACTGTACTATAAACAGGGTAGCACAGTGGCTCAGTGGTCACCACTGTACTATATGAAGGGCAGCACGGTGGTTAGCACTACTATATAATGTGTAGAACGGTGGCTCACTGATTAGCACTGTAATTTTCACAGGATAGCACAGTGGCTCAGTGTTTAGCACTCTACTATATACAGTACAAGGCAGCATGGTGGCTCAGTGGTTAATACTGTACTATATACAGGGTAGCACAGTGGCTCAGTGGTTAGCACTGTACTATATAAAGGGTAGCACAGTGGTTCAGTGGTTAGCACTGTACTATATACAGGGTAGCATGGTGGCTCAGTGGTTAGTACTATACTGTATGCAGAGTAGCACAATGGTTCAGTAGTTAGCACTTTACTATATATAGGGTAGCACAGTGGCTCAGTGGTTAGCACTGTTGCTTTGTAATGCTGGGGTCCTGAATTCAAATCCCACCAAGGACAACATAAGCAAGGGGTTTGTTCTCCCCGTGTTTGTGTGGGTTCCCTCCGGGTAGTCCAGGTTTCCTCCTACACTCCACAGACAGGAAATCTAGATTGTGAACCCCAATGGGGAGAGTGATGATAATGTCTGTAAAGAGGAATTAATGGCGCTATATAAGTTAATAAAATAAATAAAAAATACATGCTATTGTCTGACCTACAGGGGCACAGTAACTACAGCAGCTGGGGAATACTATAGGGCTGTGATATAATATTGTGTATATTCTGCTGGGTAACTGAATATTATCTTCTGTACCAGTTTACATAAAGACATTTATCTGTGTCACAGTTACTTGTGTAGGGTCCGGCAGACCTGACCGAAGTTGTCACTGTCGTGAAGCCAGTAACTATTAATATAAAATACCATAAAACCCAGGTACAGGCAGAGTCTATGTCACCCGTCATTACTGGTGATATCACACATGGGTGATTTTCTCCTACCCTGGAAATCTGCAGAATGGTGAAGTAAGAGCTTGCGTCCCCTATGGGCTGCAGTGCTATATTGTGGCCACATTGCATTGCTCATTATTTTTATAGGGAAAGATTTTGTGGAATCTAATATCTACTGGTTTGTAAATTAGCCGTGAGTCGCAGTTCTACAAAGCCTCTACTTGCCTGGAAAACACATGTATATCAGCCAGAGGTTTCCTAGGATTGTATCGGACCTCTTTGAGCTCTAAATTGCTAACACAACCTTATTAATGTCCAAGTGACCTCAACCTTTCTGGATACGGAAAAATGGATGGCGACCATCTCACAATCCAAAAGGAACACTGTCTGTGCCACACAGACTTCAGTTTAAGGATTCTAGTTTAGCAGCAAAATTAGAACAGAGGGGTATTCAACTGCCCTCCTGTTTAAGTGTGTGAGGAAGAAAAATAATGCTGCTATTAAGGTGCTGTTACCACAGTACATCCCAGATCAATCAATTCACAGTCACACTGACTCTACAGGTCCAGCACCTCCCTAGCACTAGGATTATTATTCATAGGCCGGGTCACGCTTGCGAGTGTGATGCGAGTCTCTCGCATCAATACCCGGCACTGCCGCCGCATCGGGACCGTAGCATTTATGTATTTCTATGCAGTCGCACACTTCGGTTCCGAGTGTCCGGCGGCAGTGATAGAGAAACTGCGTGTTTCTCGCATCACACTCGCATGTGTGACCCCGGCCATAGCCTGAGACAACACTTCCATTTACAATGTGCTTCAGCACTGCAGGAGTAGTATACCACAATTAGATTAGGCATTTTTCTAGCTACAGTGACGGCAGCCTTTTCCCCCTGATGACACTTCATTTGAATATCCAAGCATGTACTGGGGATACTCAAAAAAATCGTCATCAGACCAGAAATAGAAAAATTACATTAGCTGCTAGATAGTGTAGTTAGGGAACGGCAGGGAATTTTCAAAGCATTTTCAAAGTAAGTACCTTGCTATTGTAAGGTGACATTAAGCCAGGTTAATAATGAAGAGTTGTCAATTAGACACCTATCCATTATTAATCTAACCGTTTGAAATGGTTAAAAAAACACACACACATTAAGAATAAAGTATTTTAATGAAAGAATAAAACACACAGGTTTTCCATCTTTATTACACTCCCCATCCATCCTAGTCACTGAGGCTGCGCAGTGGCCCCGCTTGACCTCAGTTGAACTGTGCAGTGTGTGAAAATGTTCAGAAACTTTCCCACGTTACAGAGTTCATGTCAAGTTAGGCAGGGAGGCTGCGCAGGCAGCTTCTCATTCATTCAGTGGTTTACAGCAGGGTGGTCGCATTAGCACCACTCCCGATTGTAAACTATTTAACCCCTTGAGTTGGATTGCAGCAAGGGACTTGACTGCACGGCGGACAGGTATGGGTATATTGTTGCTTTTTTATTTTTTCCAGGAGAACGAGGGCTTCGCATGGATTGGGAATGTAAAAAAATGAAAAAACTGTGTGTTTTATTCTTTCATTAAAATAATTTATTTTTATGTGTGTGTGTTTTTTAGCCATTTCAAACGGTAAGATTAATAATAGATAGGTGTCTAATTGACAACTCTTCATTATTAACCTGTGTGGTGTAGTGACCCCTGATGCAGCTAGGGGGCAACGTGTAGGCTCCTCGGGATATGCATGGAGGCATGTGATGGATGGACGTTATGTATCGCAGAGTGGGTGGCCCTGTGATGGAAGCCTGGATATGTTTTGGTTCAGCAGATCTATTGCTGAGAGTTGTACTATATATTGGGAGGCTTCCAGGTGACTAGGAGAGCTGGGTGGGTCCAGTCACCTACAAACCCACCCAAGGGGTATGTGTCTGAATACCTAAGATGAAACCTGTATGTGGTTGTGTGTTGTGGTAAAGGACCTGTGATGAGGTCATGACCGGGTGACCTAACCATGTGATCCTGACCTCATCTGTGGGTGGGGTTATACCTATGTAATGGAGTTTGTTTGGCACCTGAGAGAGTGTTGTGGGAGTCTCTGAGTGTGAACAGACTACCATGTGTCCAGGCGGGACATTACAGAGAGGTCTCTGTGTCTGAAGAGAGTGTGGGAGTCTACCAGTGTGGACAGACTTCCATGTGTCCCGGCGGGACATTACAGAGAGGTCTCTGTGTCTATGAGGAGTGAGGCTCCAGGCAGGAGCTGAAGTACTGAAGATTTGTATTGCATGTGACTGTGAGGTTTATGATGTAATAAACCTGATGATTTTTTGCATAAGAAACGTGTCTCCTGATTACCTCTGAAGCAGCCGAGTGAGTTGAAACTTTATACCTGGCTTAATGTCACCTTACAATAGCAAGGTGACATTAACCCCTTATTACCCCATATACCACCTACACAGCAGTGGGGAGAGGCTAATTGCCAGAATTGGCGCATCTTACAGATGTGCCTTTTCTTGGGTGGCTGGGGGCAGATGTTTTGAGCCAGGGGGGCCAATGACAATGGTCCCTTTCTAGGCTCTTAATATCTGCCTTCAGTCACTGGCTTTCCCTCTCTAGCAAAGAAAATTGCGTGGGAGCCCACGCAATTTTTTTTTCCGTTAATACATCCTTTTATTAAATATCTACAGCTCCCAAATTTTACACACACATAGTACTAACAGTAATAGTCACTGAATATATAAAATAACATGTTCTGCAATATTTTACTGCATGTAAACCACGTCTGCTATCCTGTCGGCTCCTGCAGAGATTCTACAGGAGCCGACAAATGAATTAACGGCTATTCTGCTATCTATCTCTCTATGAAAGATACTGTAAATATATATATATATGTTTTTTTTAATATTTCAGCCCATGGATCAGTTAAATGTCCATTTTGCAAGGGTGCGAGAAAATCTCGCTATACGGATCCCATACGGATTACACACGGATATTTCGATGAGAGGAAATCGCATCCTCGCATCAAAAACGGATTAGATACGGATCACTGTTCATGAAACATTGATGCGATTCTCGGCCATAAAAACGAACCAATTTTTATACGTTATGTGTGACTCCAGCCTTATTGACTCTCCAGACTCCATGTTTATAGATCTCTCTCCAGCATGGACCTGCATACGGAAATGTTTTATTGGCAAAGTCATCAGTTTTTAGCCTAAAACTTAGAAAAATCTTTTCCCTCTTCTCTATTTTTATACAGGTAATGAACCATCTGCTAGTAAGGAGAGCTCTAACACAGGGAAAACGTGAGTTATTTTGTACATATTAATTTCTATATAAAACAATGAACCAGGTAAGAAATGTTTCCTGTGAATTTATAGATGATTTCCATTTTTCCTAGTATGCAAATGTGCAAAATCCCTGGTTGTTTCCTGGAAGACATCATATCACCCAGTTCCATCTACGTGACAAACTTCCAGGAGACTAAAGACGAGCTAGTGGAACGACTGTATAAGCTGTATAACGAAACCGTCTTCGAGAATAAGGAATGCTCTCATCAGTATCGGGGTTATACATGACAAATCCATCATCTCCCTCCTCCCACAATTATTTCCAAGAAAAGTGGCTTTAGCTTTCTTGACACCACCCTAACACCATATTCCAAAGTTCTGTTATTTAGTTATTGAAAATCTCAGGAAAACCCTCTTCTTATCTAGGAATGAATGGACACCTCATATGACCTCTAACCTGTATAGATAGAGATTGCCAAATGTCAGCTTGAGGCTTAAAGGATTTTTACATTTATTTAGTTGTAAGGTTCTTTGTCTCTGTTAACATGTTCCTTGAAACTCAGTTTTCCTCAGCCATTTTGCTTTCTGTCTTTCTGCAGCTCTTGCCCTCAGTTAATATGGAGTTTCCAGTTTTCATGTTCCCGCCCTGATTCTTCCCTCTTGCTTCTTAAGCAGCCTCAGCTGAACAATCAGTGCTCCTGAATCAAGCCTCAGTCAGTCTGTGACCTGACTCCTGGAAGCCTTGGACTTGTACTCCAGCTATTCCCTACTGAGGAACCTTGGAACACTTTTGGACTCTGGAAACCTGCTGTTTGGTGAATCCATGTTTGCAGAGGAATTACGGTACAGAGAAGAGATCCTGAACCTGCTTTGGAGATTTATTGTAGTGCTTGAAGTTACTCTGGCCTGCTGTGTCTCCTGTCGCTGTTCCTGCAAACTGTGTGAACTTTTCAGCATGCTTGTATGAAGTAATACAAGTCATTTCATTTCAACCTATGTCTCCTGTGTTTTCCTCGCACCCAAGCACAAGACGCTATAGGAACTGTACACTATACATGACAAGATTCAGGAGCCAATGTTTAGTGTCTGCTGGGTCTGGGAAAGCCGTGTCTGCTGTGACTGTGGATATCAGATGTCCGTTTAATACCTTATGTGATGACAGTGGTTGTGACTTCTCACAACCATTCCAGGTGAGCGCATTCCCTTAAAATTTTACTCTGGAGTGTTACCACAGGTAAACACTATTGTTTTTTTTTTTTTTTTCCTTTCCTCTTCTCCTTCCAGCACCTCTGCCTTAAAAGATCTGGAAGATGGAGGCCCGCATAAAGGAACTTTGCGGAGTGACTGATACAATCCTTTCAGATGTACAGACTTTAAAAACCCGTTTTGCAAGCCTACAGGACCTCACTAATCATAATTTGCAAGTGTTTGGACAGACTACCCAGGAATTGCGAGCCAGGATTGAGGCTCTAGAGGAACGAGCCCAGGCTCCTGCCATAACCCCAAGTTCTGGGATCCCCAAATTACCTCCTTTTCGTTTTGGTGGTGAACGTGAGAAATTCAGGGGATTTATTAATCAATGCAATTTATTTTTCTCTGCACATGCTTCACAATTTCCCACTGAACGATCCAAAGTGCTTACTATAATCATGTTGCTTACCAATAAGGCTTTGATGTGGGCAAACCCTCTGATTGAGACTGAGGATGATTGTTTGAATCACCTTGATGCTTTTATTTCAGCCATGGGGCAGGTGTTTGATGACCCCAATCGAGGTGCAACAGCTGAAGCAGCCATGTTAACTTTGCGCCAAGGTAAGCGTTCAGTAGCCGAATATGCCCTGGATTTCAGGAGATGGGCTCTTGATACCACTTGGGACACTTCCGCTAAAAAATCTATTTTTCGGAAAGGGTTGTCTCCACTGATTAAGGATGAACTTGCTCGTGCCGACCCTCCCACTGCGTTAGGTGACTTTATTAACTATTGTATCCGTATTGATGCTCGTCTGACTGAACGCAGACAAGAGAGATGGTTCGAAAATAATCGCACTAACCTTTTACTACCTCCCTCCTCAGCTAAGGAACCTTTGAGTAGGATCACAAGGAACCAGAACCTGAACCCATGCAGGTGGACTCTTTACAAAGACGGGTTAGTGATGCACGCAAAGAACATCGTATAAAGGAAAATCTATGTTTCTACTGTGGTAAGTCAGGGCACTTCATTATAAACTGCCCCAGCCGTTCTCGTAAGACTACTGCAGCAGTCATTCACTGTGAGTGTTGCGAGAGGAGCTCTGTCATGTCCGAGCCTCAGGCTCCAGAGAGATCTGCTGCAAGAGATCTTGATTTCTCTGACTTAAACTCTGTTAGTTCTGGGGACGATGACGGTATAAACGCTGCAATTTTTCAAGTTTCCTCAGCGGTGTCCCAGCTGAGTTGTAAAAGAAACAATTCTCATTGCTTCCTTTCCATCAAACTCTGGGTTGACTCAGTCTGGGTGTCTAGCTCTGCTATGATCGACTCAGGAGCAAGTGGAAATTTTATGGATATCTCCTTTGCTCTGAAACAGGGGATACATTCAGTGAAGAAGGCTACTCCAGTACAGATGGAGACTGTGGATGGCTCTCTATTGACTTCTGGACCAGTGGATCAAGAAACAGAGCCTTTGAGGGTCCTTATGGGTAAAGATCATCAAGAGAAAATGTCTTTTTTGCTTATCTCTTCTCCCCACTTTCCCATCATTCTAGGGCTACCATGGCTGCAGGTGCAGAATCCTACGATTAACTGGGAGACCAAGGAATTACACTTTCCGGAGAAACAGATGAGTCAAGGAGTTTCAGCTTGCTCTGTTCCTAAAGGAACCATGTCAGTCCCTGAACTACCAGCTGTATACCAGGACTATGACGATTTATGTGACAAGAAGAACGCTGATCAGCTTCCTCCTCACCGTCCATATGATTGTCCAATTGAATTATTACCCGGAGCCGAGATACCTTTTGGTAAGATCTACCCCCTAGCGGGGCCCGAGCTAAAAGCTTTGAAGGATTATATAGACGAAAATTTAGCCAAGGGCTTCATACGCCCCTCTTCATCTCCCACAGGTGCACCCATCTTCTTTGTGAAGAAGAAGATGGATCTCTGAGACCCTGCATAGACTATAGGGAACTCAATAAGGTTACTATTAGAAACCGTTATCCATTGCCTTTAATCCCTGAGTTGTTGGAGAGAGTGCAGCATGCCAAATTTTTCTCTAAACTGGATCTCCGTGGGGCCTATAACTTGGTCCGTATCAGACCTGGGGATGAATGGAAGACTGCTTTCAGGTCACGCTATGGACACTTTGAATATCTAGTTATGCCTTTTGGTCTGAGTACCGCCCCAGCCACTTTCCAACACTTCGTGAATGATATCTTCAGGGATCTCCTAGATACATTTGTGGTGATTTATCTGGATGATATTCTAATTTTTTCTAACTCCACAGAGGAACATCATGGACATGTGAGAATGGTCTTAGAACGCCTAAGACAAAACCATCTCTACATCAAACTTGAAAAATGTGAATTCCATAGGACCGAAATTCAATTTCTGGGGTATGTACTATCTACGCAAGGGATTAGTATGGATGGAAGCAAGACCCAAGCCATCAAGGATTGGCCAATTCCTAGAAATGTGAAGGAGGTGCAGCGTTTCATTGGGTTTGCCAACTTCTATAGACGTTTCATTAAGAATTTTTCTGAGGTAGTGTCACCTATCACCCAACTTACCCGGAAACAGTCTAGGTTCTCCTGGACCCCGCAAGCTCAGGAAGCATTTTCCTGTTTAAAGGATAAATTTACCACCGCACCTATCTTAGTACATCCCAACCCCGAGCTTGCCTTCATAATAGAGGTGGATGCTTCAGACTGTGCCGTTGGAGCTATACTCTCTCAGAGAACAGGTGAGAAGAATGTCTTGCATCCCTGTGCCTTCTTTTCCCAGCAGTTGTCTTCGGCTGAGAGGAACTACGATGTGGGCAATAGAGAATTGTTGGCCATTATTGCCGCCTTCAAGGAATGGAGACACCTTCTTCAGGGAGCTGCACAGCAAATAGTCGTCCTGACAGACCATCGTAACCTTGAATTTATCAGGTCGGCTAAGTGCCTGACTCCTCGCCAGGCTCGCTGGAATCTTTTCCTAAACCAATTTAATTTTGTCATTTCTTATAGACCAGGATCGCGCAATGGAAAGGCTGATGCCCTCTCTAGGATTCATTCAGCAGAGACACGTCCACTTACTCCTCCTAAGACTATTCTTCCTGACTCTAGATTCCTGGAGTGATTCATAATCAAGACCTACTTAAGGACATCAAGGAAGCATACCATGCGGATTCTTTGCTGGCTCAACCCCCAAGGGACGTAAGTCTTGTCTTTAAGAATGGTGTGTGGATTCAGGGACAACGTCTGTATATACCTGAAACAGTCAGATTGAGAGTATTGCAACTCATCCACGATTCCAAGATAGCCGGGCATAGGGGAGTTCTAAAGACACAAGAATTTCTTTCTCGTTTCTTTTGGTGGCCCACTTACAGGAAAGATGTCTTAAACTATGTCACTTCATGTGAAGTCTGTGCAAGATGCAAAACACCTCGCTCCTCACCAACTGGTCTGTTGCAACCTCTTCCCACCCCGTCCCGCCCGTGGGGATCCATTTCTATGGACTTCATTGTGGAGTTACCAACCTCTCAAGGGAAGAACACCATTCTAGTGGTGGTTGACCGTCTAACAAAGGCAGCTCATTTTATCCCTTGTGTCGGCTTACCCGCTGCAAAACAGACATCAGACTTGATGATTAAGAATGTGTTTTGCTTACATGGAGTACCGGATGAGGTCATTTCGGATCGAGGGGTGCAATTCACTTCAAGGTTTTGGCAAAATTTCTGTGCAGCATTGGACATTAAAGTAAACCTTTCTTCTGCTTTTCATCCCCAGACTAATGGACAGACAGAACGAACCAATCAGACCCTGGAGCAGTATCTCCGCTGTTTTATCTGCCACCTACAGGATGATTGGGTGGATCTACTTCCACTGGCTGAGTTCTCTTATAACAACTCTCAGAGCGCCTCCACTAAGCAGTCTCCTTTTTACTCCAATCTAGGTTATCATCCTAACATTCTTCCTCGATTTCCCATAGATACGCCCTTGCCGGCAGTGGCTGAAAGAATCACTTCTTTACAAAAGAATATGGATCTTCTAAAGGAAAATCTAGAATTGGCTCAGGAAAGGTACAAGAAAGCAGCAGATAAATTTCGTAAACCTGCACCAGCTTTCAAGGTAGGAGATTTGGTCTGGCTGTCAACCAGAAATCTTAAATTAAAGATTCCATCGTCTAAATTGGGACATAAGTACATTGGACCTTATAAGATCAATAAGATTATAAGTGCTGTTGCTTGTCGTCTTCAACTGCCCAGAACTATGAGAATCCACCCTGTCTTTCATGTATCCCTACTAAAGGCTGCAACACCCAATACGTTTCCTGGACGTTCTTCTCCTTGCCCTGACCCAGTGCTGGTCGATGGTCAGGAAGAATTTATGGTGGAAAGGATTCTAGATTCCTGGTTGTACAGAAATCAGTTGCAATATTTGATTAAATGGCAGGGCTACCCAGTGGAGGACAACTCATGGGAACCAGTCAATAATGTAAATGCTCCTCGCCTGCTCCGCCAGTTTCATCAGAGGTACCCTGATAAGCCTGGTCTGAGGTCATCCGGAGGTTGTCCCTAAGGGGGGAGTAATGTAAGGTTCTTTGTCTCTGTTAACATGTTCCTTGAAACTCAGTTTTCCGTCGGCCATTTTGCTTTCTGTCTTTCTGCAGCTCTTGCCCTCAGTTAATATGGAGTTTCCAGTTTTCATGTTCCCGCCCTGATTCTTCCCTCTTGCTTCTTAAGCAGCCTCAGCTGAACAATCAGTGCTCCTGAATCAAGCCTCAGTCAGTCTGTGACCTGACTCCTGGAAGCCTTGGACTTGTACTCCAGCTATTCCCTACTGAGGAACCTTGGAACACTTTTGGACTCTGGAAACCTGCTGTTTGGTGAATCCATGTTTGCAGAGGAATTACGGTACAGAGAAGAGATCCTGAACCTGCTTTGGAGATTTATTGTAGTGCTTGAAGTTACTCTGGCCTGCTGTGTCTCCTGTCGCTGTTCCTGCAAACTGTGTGAACTTTTCAGCATGCTTGTATGAAGTAATACAAGTCATTTCATTTCAACCTATGTCTCCTGTGTTTTCCTCGCACCCAAGCACAAGACGCTATAGGAACTGTACACTATACATGACATTAGTTGACATTTGGACATTTTACAATAAGTTTATTTTTGTTATTGCTCTCACAACTTGAACTTCCTAAAATACCCCATGCCCAATATAAGGAGACCAGTCACGTAAATTTCACCTGAGCGTGGGGTACGTTATTAGATTGGGACCTAAGAGCTTACAGATTTAATGGAAATTAATTTCTCTTTTTAGCGTCCTAAGGATATGGAAATTGTGTGGAATAATACGCTGACCCCAATGTCTGGTAAAACCTATAAGTTTCCGGTGAATAACGTACGCTACTGCATGATAGAACTTTCTGATAAAGTCTTGAACTCTGCAGGTAGTTTCACATCACTTCTAGCAGCTTCATAAGATAACGTTGTCATGTGTGCATTGCCACGAAGATCGTCGCGGTTGCACATTTGACTTCTCACAGCTG
>JARQOD010011613.1:0-22765 GCA_033576555.1 Oophaga sylvatica
AAAATTGGGTTGGGTTACAAAGGTTTTTTTTAAAAATTAAGGGGGGTTTTTAAAATTGGGTTACAATTGGGTTTTGGAATTAGGGGGGTTTTAGGTTTTTTGGGTTGGGTTTTGGGTTAGGGGTGGTTGGGGTTAGGGTTGGAGCTAGAATTAGGGGTTTCCACTATTGGCACTCAGGGGTTCTCCAAACACAGGGCATTCAAAAAGTCAAATGGCGCTCCCCTCCCTTCCGACCCTGCGTGCACCCAAACGTGTTTCACCCCAACATATGGGATATCAGCATACTCAGGACAAATTGCACACCAATTCTGGGGTTCTAATTTCTCCTGTTACCCTTGGTAAAATAAAAAATAGCTGGCTAAAAAAAATATTTTTTGAGAAAAAAAATGATTTTTTTATTTTCACAGCTCGTGCGTTTTATACATTTCGTGAAACACTTGGGGTTCAAAGTGCTCCCCAACACATCTAGATAAGTTCCTTAAGGGGTCTAGTTTCCAAAATGGGGTCACTTGTGGGGGGTTTCCACTGTTTAGACACATCAGGGGGTCCCCAAACACGACGTGGCGTTCAAAAAGTCGATGGTCTCTCTCCCTTCCGAGCCCTGCTGTGCGCCCAAACAGTGGTTTACCCCAACATATGGGGTATCAGCGTACTCAGGCCACATTGCACACCAATTTTGAGGTTCTAATTTCTCCTGTTACCTTGGGAAAATAAAAAAAGCTGGCTAAAAAAATCATTTTTGAGGAAAAAAATGATTTTTTATTTTCACGGCTCTGCGTTAATAAATTTCTGTGAAGCACTTGGGGTTCAAAGTGCTCACACACATCTAGATAAGCTCCTTTGGGGGTCTAGTTTGCAAAATTGTGTCGCTTGCAGGGGTTTCTACTGTTTAGGTACATCAAGGGCTCGCAAACACAACATGACGCCCGCAGAACATTCCATCAAAGTCTGCATTACAAAATAGCGCTCTTCCCTTCCAAGCACTCTGATGCACCCAAACAGTGGTTTCATCCGACATATGGGGTATCGGCGTACTCAGGAAAAATTGCACAACAACTTTTTGGGTCCAATTTCTCCTGTTACCCTTGGAAAATAAAAAAAAGTGGGCTAAAGAATCATTTTTGAGTAAAAAATGATTTTTTTATTTTCACGGCTCTGCATTAATAAATTTGTGAAGCACTTGAAGGTTCAAGTGCTCACCACACATCTAGATAAGCTTCTTGGGGGTCTAGTTTCCAAAATGGTGTCATTTGTGGGGGTTTTCCACGTTTAGGTGTATCAGGGGCTCTCCAAATGCGACATGGCGTCCAATTTCAATTCCAGCCAATTTTGGTTTGAAAAAGTCAAATGGCGCTCTTTCCTTTCCAAGCCCTGCCGTGCGCCCAAACGTGCCCCCCCCCACATATGGGGTATCAGCGTACTCAGGACAAATTGGAACAACAACTTTGTGGTCTAATTTCTCCGTTACCCTTGGGAAAATAAAAAAATTGGGGACTAAACGATCAGGTTTGTGATAAAGTATGACTTTTTATTTTCATGCCCGTGAGTTATAAACTTCTGTGAAGCACTTGGGGTTCAAAAGCTCACCAACACATCTATATAAGTTCCTTAGGGGGTCTAGTTGCCAAAATGGTGTCACTTGTGGGGGGTTTCCACTGTTTAGACACATTAGGGCCTCTACAAAAGCGACATGGCGTCAGCCAATTCTGCGTTGAAAAAGTCAAACGGCGCTCCTCCTTCCAAGCTCTGCGATGCACCCAAACAGTGGTTTACCCCCCACATATGGGGTATCAGCATGCTCAGGACAAATTGCACAAAAACTTTTGGGTTCTTGTTACCCTTGGAAAATAAAAATTGGGGTGAACAGATCGTTTTTGTGGAAAAATATGATTTTTTTTTTTCACATTCTATGTTATAAACTTCTGGAAGCACTTGGAGGTTCAAAGTGCTCACCACACATCTAGATAAGTTCCTTAGGGGGCTAGTTTCCAAAATTGGGGTCACTTGTGGGTTGTTTCCACTGTTTAGACACATCAGGGCCTCTACAAACACAACATGACGTCCAGCCAATTCTGCATTGAAAAAGTCAAACGGCGCTCCCTCCCTTCCAAGCTCTGTGATGCCCCCAAACAGTGGTTTACCCCCTATATGGGGTATCAGCATGCTCAGGACAAATTGCACAAAAACTTTTGGGTTCTTTTTTACCCTTGGGAAAATAAAAATTGGGGGTTCCATCCTTTCCACATTGCTTCAGTTCCTGTGAAGCACGTAAAGGGTTAATAAACTTTTGAAAGTGGTTTTGAGCACCTTGAGGGGTGCGGTTTTTAGAATGATGGCACTTTTGGGTATTTTTCCTTTCGTATAGACCCCCCAAAGTGACTTCAAATGTGATGTGGTCCCTAAAAAAAATGGTGTTGTAAAAATGAGAAATAGCTGGTCAACTTTTAACCCTTATAGCTTCATAACAAAAAAAAAAATTTGTTCCCAAAATTGTGCTGATGTAAAGTAGACATGTGGGAAATGTTATTTATTAAGAAATTTTTGTGACATATCTCTCTGATTTTAGGGCATAAAAATTTAAAGTTTGAAAATTGTAAATTTTCAAAATTTTCGCCATATTTCCCGTTTTTTTCATAAATAAACACAAGTCATATCAAAGAAATTTTACCACTAACGTGAAGTACAATATGTCAAGAAAAAACAATCTCAGAATCAGCTGGATTCGTTAAAGCGTTCCAGAGTTATAACCTCATAAATTGACAGTGGTCAAATGTTAAAAATTGGCCCGGTACATTAAGCTGCAAAATTTGGGTCTGTCACTAAGGGGTTAAATCCATCTCGTTCAACCCAAATCCTATCCTAACCTGCCCTAATACGTTTGTCCAGAGGAAGGCAAAAAAAAAACTATGTGGCAAACAGTAAGCTTCACATTAAGGAAAAAAATTCCTTCCCGACTCCACGAATGACAATCATACTAACTCCCCTCGATCAACGCAATATCTAGGACACTAATGAAAATAGCCTGTAATATTATACTTTTCAAGAAAGGCATCCAGCCCCTCTTAAATTTTAGTAAGGAATCACTCATTACAACATTAGACGGCAAGAGTTCCATAGCTCACTGTCTCTTACAGTAAAGAATCCTGCCTCTGTGATTAGGCTAAACCTTCTTTCCTCCCGACGTAGAGGATGCCCCCTTGTCCCCGTCACAGGTCTAACAGTAAAAAAATCATTAGAAAGGTCTTTGTACTGTCCCCCCCATATATTTATACATTGTACAGTAATAAGATCACCCCTGAACCTTCGTTTTTCCAAACTAAACAACCCCTAGTGTAATAACCTGTCTTTGTATTGCGACCCCCCATTTTCTAGTAACCTTAGCTGCTTTTTCTCTGGCACCCGCCCTCCGTTCATTATGTCTTTCTTAGCAACCGGAGACCAGAACTGCACACAGTATTCTAAGTGTGGTCGCACTAGTGACTTGAATAGAGGTAAATTATGTTCTCCTCAGCATCTATGCTTCTTTTAATGCATCCCATTATTTTATTTGCCTTTGCAGCAGCGCCTGACACTGGCCACTAAATGTGAGTTTGTCGTCCACCCATACACCCAGTGATAGTTTTTGCCCAGTGTTTTACAATTAAACACATAATTATACTCTTGTTTGTTCTACCCAAGCGCTTTGACCTTACATTTATCCCCATTAAAGCTCATTTGCCATTTATCAGCCCAAGCTTCTAGTTTACATAAATCCTCCTGAAATTTATAAAACTGTCCTCTGTATTGTTTACCCTGCAGAGATTAGTGACATCTGCAAATATTGAAATACTACTCTGTATGCCCCCTACAAGGTCATTAATAAATATGTTAGAGATCGGCCCCAATACCGTGTGGTACCCCACTGCTAATCGTGACCCAGTCCCGAGTGTGCTCCATTAATAACCACCCTTTGTTTCCTATCCCTGAGCCGTTCTTAACCCACTTAAACATTTTTTCCCTATCCCCATTGTTCTCATTTTATGTATCAACCTTTGTGTGGCACCGATCAAAAGCTTTTGAGAAGTCCATGTACACCACATCCACTGCGTTCCCTTGGTCCAGTCCAAAACTTACCTCTTCATAAAAGCTTATCAGATTATTCTGACAAGAACGGTCCCTCGTAAACCCATGCTGGCACTGTGTCATGAGGTTATTCAGCTTCAGATACTCCAATATAGTATCCCTTAAAAAACCCTCCAGGATTTTACCCACATGTTAAGCTCACTGGCCTATAATTTCCAGGTTCAGTTTTTGCCCCCTTTTTGAATATTGGCACCACATTTGCTATACCCCAAAACCCTTTGTGGTACAGACCCCGTTTTTTATGGAATCTTTAAAGATTAAAAATAATGGTCTATCTATGACTGTACTTAATTCCTGCAGTACTCGGGGGTGTATCCCATCCGGGCTCGGAGATTTGTCAATTTTAGTGATTTTTAGATCCGCCGTACTTCCTGCTGGGTTAAGCAGGTGACATTTAATGGAGAAATTTTTTTTTCTATCACTGATCATGTTATCTGGGATTTTCTTGTGTAAATACTATTGAAAAAAAGTAATTTAGCATATTGGCTTTTTCCCATCCTCACCCCCATTTCAGCCAGACTATTTTTAAGGGGACCAACAATACCATTTTTTAGTTTCTTGCTATTTAGTAGTTAAAGAATATTTTGGGATTATTTTTACTTCTCTGCAATGAGTCTCCCTGCCTCAATCTTTGCTGTCTTGATTTGCTTTTTACAGAATTTATTCAGTCTTCTGTATTTATTTTAATGCCTCATCACTACCTACTTGCTTTAATTCCCTAAATGCTTTCTTTTTGTCACTTACAGCTCTATTTAGCCATAGTGGTTTCCTCCTAATTCTAGCATGTTTATTCCCATAGGGTATGTATTGTGTACAGTCCTATTCAGGATGCTAATAAACTCTCCCATTTTCTTGGTGTATTTTTATGTCTCAGGATATTGTCCAGTTAATTGCCCAGATCATCTCTCATCCGTTGGAAATTTGCCTTCCTGAAGTTTAGTGTCCTTGTAACCCCTCGCTACACATCTTATTAAAGGGTACATGAAAGCTTATTTTTGTGATCACTATTACCCAAGTGACCCCCAACCCTTATATTTGATATGCGGCCTGGCCTGTTGGTATATAGGTCTAGCATGCCCCCCCTCTTGTGTGGGTCCTGAACTAGTTGTGAAAGGTAATTGTCTCTCAAAGTTGCCAAAAAATTATTACATTTGCTGGAACTAACAGGTTTCTGTTCCCCAATGTATTCAGGGTAGTTGAAGTCCCCCATAATAATGACTTCTCCTTGAGTCGCTGCTTCATCTATTTGCTTTAAGAGGATATTTCTCCGTTGCTTCCAAATTTTTTTTGGAGACTTATAACAAACCCCTATCACTAATTTACTATTTCCCCTCCCCTTATCTCCCCCCCACAGGGACTCTACATCTTCATTTTGATTCACAGATATCATGCAGGATGGGTTTTTAAGGATGATTTTACATATAAACACACACCTCCCACCTCGCTTATTTGTACGATCATTTCTAAACAGACTATAGCCCTGTTAAATTAACAGCCCAGTCGTGGCTCTCATCCAGCCAAGTCTCAGATATCCCACCATGTCATAATTATGTTCCAACAAAATTCATTCTAATTCCGCCATTTTGTTGGTGAGGCTTCTGGCATTAGTATACATCACTTTATGTATCTCTCTGTACCTCTATTCTTTCTTAAATTATTAACTGTTCAAACCCACCCCCCCATGCAACCTGCACCCCCAATCAATCATGATTAATCCAGTCCCGGGTCCAGTGTTTTCTTTTTCCTGCACCTGAGGAACTCTTTTGTCATTTGGATAATACAGGCTGAATCTTCCACTTTAACAATAAATCTCTCGCCTTTTCCGGATGTGCAGACAAATATGGCATTGTCCTCAAGACTTTCAATTTCATGGGGAACCCCTGTTTGTTTCTTTATCCCTTGTTCTCTGAGGACTGTAGTATACGGCATATATTCCCTCCTCTGAGCTAAAGTACCTGCCGACAAGTCAGAGAATACCTTCAGCTGGGCCAAGTTATCTGGGAAAAGAATTGACGAAACACGTCGGTCAGATTCATAAGTCCCCGACTTTCGCCAAAGTCGGGTTTCGCTCCATACGTCAAGTCGGCCTTGCGGTCGTCAACCCGAGCTCCAAAGTCGGTTTTTCCCATAATGCTTGCAGGCCCTTGTTTTCAGCCAAAGAGCAAGGATGTACACTGTGGGCAATGAGATGACATGGGCAGCGTCCACCACCATCTTAGAGAAGGGCATTGCAGTGATTGGCTTGCTGTGTGGCATCATAGTGTCTATAAAAGCCCTGACGGCCGACCGTTATTTTCCCTTCTGCCGATCTTAACAGTAGGGAGAGGTTGCTGACGGTTTTATCAGTAGGGAGAGAGTTAGGGCTGGAAAGAGAAGTTCTTATGTGCTTGAGCTGATAGCAATTGTGCTGTACAGTTAGTGTGCAGTGACAGGGGAGGATTTTCTTGTGTGCAGCAGTGCTGGTTATAAGGCTGCCTGAAAACGTATGCTGTGTGTACACTGCTGTGCAGACTGCTTTTTACACAGCACTAATACTTTTAGTCTTTTTTTCTGCACATTTAAACCGAGCGTTCATTTTTTCCCACACCGTATAGAGCTGTGCGCTTCTCACACACTACCGTGTACCGGCTGGTATCACGGACAAATACATGCTGACTATCTGTGTGTGACTCCGGAAACAGATACAGAGATTTCAATTTTCTCTACACTATATACACTTGGTATCTTCTGATACAGTACCTTTTTTTCTGCTTTTGTATTCGGGTCAAATCCATCATGAGTGAACGTCTGTGTGTGACTCCGGAAATATTACGGAGATTTAAAATTTTTCCCCCTATACTATATACACCTGGTATCTTCTGATACAGTACCTTTTTTCTGGCCTTTTTTTTATTACGGTAAAATCCATACTGAGGAGAGCGTTTTTTGTGTGACTACGGAAATATATATATATAATATATATATATATATATACGGAGATTTACAATTACCCCTACACTGTATACAGCTGTATGCTTCTGATACAGTACCCTTTTTCTGCTTTTTATATTCTGGTCTAATCCATACTGAGTGAGCGTCTGTGTGTGACTACGGAAATATATACGGAGACTTACAATTTCCCCTTCACCATATACAGCTGTACGCTTTCTGAAACAGTACCATATATCTGCTAGTATTTTTGGTAAATTTTCCCAAACATGAGAAAGTACAGTCATGGCCAAAAGTTTGGAGAATGACACAAATATTATATTTTCACATGACCCTGCTGCCCTCTGGTTTTTATGTGTGTTTGACAGATGTTTTTATCACAGACAGAAATATATAATTGCAAACATATGAGTAAAAAAGCTTATATTGACAGTTAGAATGAGTTAAAGCAGCAAGTCAATATTTGCAGTGTTGACCCTTCTTCTTCAGGACCTCTGCAATTCTCCTGGCATGCTCTCATCAACTTCTGGACCAAATACTGACTGATAGCAGTCCATTCTTGCACAATCAATGCTTTAATTTTGTCAAATTTTTAGGTTTTTGTTTGTCCACCCGTCTCTTGATGATTGACCACAAGTTCTCAATGGATTAAGATCTGGGGAGTTTCCAGGCCATGGACCCAAAATCTCTATGTTTTGTTCCCTTGAGCCATTTAGTTATCACCTTTGCTTTATGGCAAGGTGCTCCATATGCTGGAAAAGGCATTGTTGATCGCAAAACTGCTCTTGGAGGGTTGGGAGAAGTTGCTCTTGGAGGACATTCTGGTACCATCTTTATTCATGGCTGTGTTTTTTAGGCAAGACTGTGAGAGAGCCGATTCCCTTGGCTGAGAAGCAACCCCACACATGAATGGTTTCAGGATGCTTAACAGTTGGCATGAGACAAGACTGGTGGTAGCGCTCACCTGTCTTCTCCGAATGAGGCGTTTTTCCTGATGTCCCAAACAATCGAAAAGGGGATTCATCAGAGAAAATAACTTTACCCCAGTCCTCAGCAGTCCCTGCCTGTACCTTTTTGCAGAATATCATTCTGTCCATGATGTTTTTTCGTGGAGAGAAGTGGCTTCTTTGCTGCCCTCCTTGAGACCAGGCTTGCTCCAAGAGTCTCGCCTCAACATGCGTGCAGATGCACTCACACCTGCCTGCTGCCATTTCCTGACAAGCTCTACACTGCTGGTAGCCCGATCCGCAGCTGAAACACTTTTAAGAGACAGTCCTGGCACTTGCTGGTCTTTCTTTGGGCGCCCTGGAGCCTTTTTGGCAACAATGGAACCTCTCTCCTTGAAGTTCTTGATGATGCGATAGATTGTTGACTGAGGTGCAATCTTTCTAGCTGCGATACTCTTCCCTTTTAGGCCATTTTTGTGCATTGCAATGATGACTGCACGTGTTTCTTTAGAGATACCATGGTTAACAGAAGAGAAACATGATGCCCAAGCACCAGCCTCCTTTTAAAGTGTCCAGTGTGTCATTCTTACTTAATCATGACAGATTGATCTCCAGCCATGTCCTCATCAACACCCACCCGTGTTAATGGAGCAATCACTGAAAAGAGGTTAGCTGGTCCTTTTAAGGCAGGGCTGCAATGATGTTGAAATGTGTTTTGGGATAAAGTTCATTTTCAAGCCAAATATTGACTTTGCAAGTAATTGCTGTTAAGCTGATCACTCTTTTATAACATTC
Organism: Oophaga sylvatica; assembly: GCA_033576555.1. Taxonomy (NCBI): domain Eukaryota; kingdom Metazoa; phylum Chordata; class Amphibia; order Anura; family Dendrobatidae; genus Oophaga; species Oophaga sylvatica. The sequence goes on from JARQOD010011613.1 coordinate 8,793, forward strand.
TGGAGTATATGCAAATTGCCATTAGAAAAAGTGAAGCAGTAGACTTTGTAAAAATTAATATTTGTGTCATTCTCAAAACTTTTGGCCATGACTGTAGGTGGAAGAGGCCGCGGACGTGGGCGTGGGGGCCAGTTGGTACTGATGTGGTGGTGTTGGTGCATCTGCTGGTAGTGCCAAAAGCACAATAGCACCTAAGGGCAGAGGTGTTGAGCCTGTGTCATCGTCTGGCTCCAGAAGGCCTGGAAGGCCCCTTTTCTGGGAGTAGGTAAACCGTTTTTAAAAGCCGGAGCATCAGGAACAGGGTTTGGCTTACATTGCCGAAACAGCCTCCAGCTCTATCGCCTCCCTCTTCTGAAGTTTCAAAAAATGCAAGCACTGAGTCATCAGTCAGGCTCCTGGTCAGGACAACAACCTTTCCTTGTGTCCTTCATCCCCACCAAAATGAAGGATGCGGCAGCCACACTTCAGATTACTCCATGGAGCCTTTTTACATACCATACCTGGGTTACAAGTCAAAACCTGCATTCTCCAGTCCATGATGAATCTGACATGAAGTCACTGATGCACAGCCACTGCTAGATGATTCTGCTGGTACATTCATCCAGACACTGCAATTGCCCTTGCAGTCTACTGACCAAAATCTGACCCTGATGAAACTCAGGTGCCCCTTCCCGCATACTATAACTACCTTACACGGTGACAGAGGAAAGGTGCAGATGAAATTGAAGAGAGGTGATGGATGACCCATTTGTTGACCCGGATTGACATCCATTGGGGGAAGAGGGTGCCGCGGCAATAGCTCAGAAGAGTAGGAGGATCCGCAGCAGGTATCGACATCACAGCTGTGGTTATCTGGCAGGTCCGTAGCAGTCTAAAAATGTGTTAAAAAAACAAAAAGAGTTCAGGACAGCTTGGACAAACCATCAAATTAGCACAGCGGCAAGCCCTGAAAATTTATCCCATAGTAGGAGAGTGCAGTGTGGCACATTTTTGACCAAAATCCTATTGATGAGGCAAAGGTTATCTGTAGGAAGTGCGGAAGGACCTTTAGCCGAGGGAAAAATCTCCCGAAAATTTGAATACCAGTTGCATGCTTAGACATTTAAACACCATGTACTTTGCAAGCGTGGACGGACTAACAAAACCTCAGGTACACATGTGTACCTGCTCTGACTGAGGTAGCCAGCAACGCTACATCGCTTCCCCCACTATAAGCCCCGGTTAGCACACCCACCTGCAAGAAATGTTGAGTGTAGTCCGCAAGGCCAAAGCAGTCAGGGAATCACAATGTTTTTTGCAACCAAAGACTGAATCAGGCCATCACCACCACCACCATCACCAACCCCCTCTCAGTCTGCCATGTCCACTGCTAGTTCCCCCATATGCAGCTCTCAAGCCAGCTCACCCTAGCAGACACTCTGAGTAGGACAAGAAAGTACTCATCCTCTCCATCCGCGTACAACTATCTCATAGAGATGATGCCCTTCCGTTTGGTTGGAAAGCGCAGCGTTCCGAAAGCTCATGGCTTGCACTGTCCCACGCTATGATCTACCCAGTTCGGCACTTCTTTTCTAGAAAAGCCATCACTGCCCCTCCACCTGCATGTGAAAGACTGCATTGTCCATGCACTCAAACAATCAGTGAGTGGAAAGTGCACCCACAACAGATGTCATGGGCCAGTATGCATGGCCAGGGCCATTACGTGTCCATCACTGCGCACTGGGTTAATGTGGTGGATGCAGGGTCCACAGGGGACAGCGGCGGTGGTACAGTGCTGCCTAGCCCCACGGTATAGGCAACATTAGCTTTAGGCGTTCGAAACTCCTCCTCCAGAAGCGAAAGCTTGTCGACAGAGCGCAGTCTCACGAGCACTCCATCCACAGCTGCCAGTGTTGCACACGAGGTGTCCCACTATCAAACAGCTAGTGGTAATCATCATCAGGCTGTTTTAAAAGTGATGTCTTTGGGTGACAACAGACAACCGCGGAGGAACTGGCCGACTACATGCAAGCGAAAAACTGAGTCATGACAGGGCAGTCTACATCTTGAGCCAGGCAAGGTAGTTAGTGATAACGAATTAATTTTGTGGCAGCCATACCCTGGCAAAACTCAGACACTACCTGCCTGGCCACACCTTGCACCTGGTGGTGTACTGTAGTGCTTCATAAATAATTATCCAGAGTTACCAGCAGAGATGAGTGGTGTTCGAAGCGAACTGTTCGCCAATCTCAAATTCGAGCTGTTTTTGGGCGGTGTTCGAGTCTTTCGACGAACCCGAACGATTTTGAAAAAATCTGGCTGTTCGAGGTTATGTTCGATAAACTGTTCGTGCACCTAAATCGTCACTGGATTTTTTCACAGTAATGCTGAGAATCATTGTTAATATACAGTTTGAGTGTACAGCGGGGGAGGGGCATGGGATGTATCTCTGCGAGATAATGAATATCTCCATTTTTTTTTCTCTTTCCCGCATTTCCAGTGGGCGATGCAGTCTGTCAGCCTATCAGCAGCGCACACCAGGGCGCAAAGTGTTTTTTTCACACAAGCAAGGGCAGTGTCATTGGCTTTGTATTCAAATTCCTTGCCCTATGAGACCCAGCCTTTTTCCCCCTCTGCCACCTTTTCTCCTGCTGAGTGAGTGTTAGACCACTGCTGTGTTAGCGCATATTGTGTGTGCAACTGCGGAATTGCAAGCGAAATACGTGAAATACACAGGAAGGTTTAGGGAGTAGGGACTATTAATTATTGACCCTTTTGAGGGCGGTTACTCGTTCCTGCAGTTTTAGCAGGAGGTCTGTGCTCTTAAAAGACAATAGGTCAACTTGGGAGTAGTGACTATTGTAAATTGCGCCCTTTTTAGGTATTAGTAAGGTTACCAGTTCCTAGCAGTTTTAGCAGGCAGGTCGTGTTCTTAAATAGCAGATAGGTCAACTTGGGATAGGACTATTTTTAATTGCAGCCCTTTTGAGGGCTAGGTTACATCATTTCCTATCACTTTTTGCCAGCTCCACCAGCATTCAAATAACTCTTAATTTTTAGCTGCATCTTGCCTCTAAAATAATTGTGGGCATATAGCAGTGTGTGCTCAGGGCCGTATTTGCCAATAGGCACTCATGGGCACATGCCTAGGGCGGACTCTGGGGGGGGGGGGGCATCTGAGCAAGAATTTATTTTTTTTTGGTCCGGGGGGGTCAGCCCGGGGGGGTCAGCCCTCCCCTTGCTATCCCCTCACCCCCCATCATCATACTCACCTCCTCCTGCTGGCAGCTCCACCATCCAGCGCCGATATCTTATTCCTGTACTGAGCGAGCGTCACACCTGGCAACCGCTCATTAACTCATGAATATGGACGCCACTCCCACTCTCATAGGCGTGGCGTCCATATTCATGAGCTTAATGTGCGGTACCCTCGGTGACCGCCCCTCATACAGAACAGATGTCGGCGCTGGACCTTTGAGCTGCAGCAGGAGGAGGTGAGTATATCTATGTATCTATGATGATGGGGGTGAGCGCTGTGGGCTGGGGGGTGAGCGCTGTGGGCTGGAGGTGAGCGCTGGGCTTGGGGGTAGCGCTGTGTCTGTGGGGGTGAGCGCTGTGGCGTGGGGGGTGAGTGCTGAGGGGCTGGAGGGGTGAGCGCTGTGGGCTGGGGGGGTGAGCACTGAGGGCTGGGGGGTGAGGGCTGGGGGTCAGGGCTGGGGGGGTGAGCGCTGTTGGCTGGGGGGGTGAGCGCTGTGGGCTGGGGGGGTGAGCGCTGAGGGCTAGGGGGTGAGGGCTGGGGGTCAGGGTTTTGGGGGGTGTAGCGCTGTTGGCTGGGGGTTGACGCTGTGGCTGGGGGGGGTGAGTGCTGTGGGCTGGGGGGGTAAGTGCTGAGGGCTGGGGGGTGAGCGCTGTGGGGGTGAGCGTTTGGGCTGAGGGGTGATGCCGCGTGGGTTGGGGGTGAGCGCTGGTGGTGGAGGGGTGAGTGCTGAGGGTGGGGGTGAGTGCTGTGGGCCAGGGGGGAGGAATGAGAACTGTGGGCCGGGGGGAGGAAATGAGCCTGTGGGCCGGGGTGGGGGGAAGGCGCTGTGGGCTGGGGGGAGGAATGAGTAATGAGTGCAGGGGGAGAATGAGCGCAGGGGGTGTAATGAGCGCAGGGGAGAATGAGCGTTGGGGAGGAATGAGCGCTGGGGAGGAAATGAGCGCAGGGGGGAGAATGAGCGCTAGGGAGGAATGAGCGCTGGGGGGTAATGAGCGCAGGGGGAGAATGAGCGCTGGGGAGGAATGAGCGCAGGGGGAGAATGAGCGCTGGGGGGAAATGAGCGCTGGGGGAGGAATGAGCGCAGGGGGGTAATGAGCGCTGGGGAGGAATGAGCGCTGGGGAGGAATGAGAGCAAGGTGGAGAATGATCGCAGGGGGAGAAATGAGTCCTGGGGGAATGAGCGCAGGGGGTAAAGAGCGCTGGGAGGAATGAGCACGGGGGGTAATGAGCGCAGGGGGAAATGAGCGCAGGGGGAGAATGAGCGCAGGGGGGAGAAATGAGCGCAGGGGGAGAATGAGGGCTGAGGGGGGAATGAGTGCTCGGGGAATGAGCGCTGAGGTGGGTAATGAGTGCTGAGGGAGGAATGAGCACTGGTGGGGAACGAGCGCTGGGGAGAATGAACGCTGGACTAATGTAAAAGAGGCGGTTGACAGAAATGACATCACAAATCTTTTTTTTTGTTAATAACATCTTTATTAGCTTACAAAAAGGCATACAAATCCGCATGTAAAAAACGCATCAAATAAGCCCCTGCGTTTTCCTGCCAAAGATGCGGATTATGTACGGAAACTTCTGCAGACAAATCTGCAAACATGTCACATACCCTAAGGCTATGTTTTCCACGTTCAGGAAACACTGCAGAGAGGACACAGCTCCATCCAAAGCTTTGCCGGCTTTTATACGCGTGGTGATTCCGCATGGGTTCATTGAACCGTGTGGAATTACCGCATCCTATACAAAAGGACGGTGTTATTTTTTCTTGCGTAGACTGAGCGTCTCTGCGAGATAAATAGACGTGCTGCGGTCTAGAAAGACGCGCCGCATGTGCATAACGCAAGTCTGCCACCTGCATCTTTGTACGCATAGTGGATATGGGATTTCATTACGTTGGTATAGTTGAGTTGTTTACTCGTACGAAACCCAGGACTCTAGAAATGAGCCCCCCCTTTACCCTTATCAATATACCCCAGTTATCCATACCCCAATAACGAATTACAGTAATTACTTTGGAATATGTATGGCCACAGCAGCCTTTATTTAAGTACAAACAACAATAACAATAAAATAACAATATATAACAAAATATATATAACAATATATATATATATATACCAATAACACATCAGGGAGGAGTCCTTGAAGCTACAAAGATCATGGTGAATTAAACCAATATCCTGTGAACAACATCCCACCTCTTACTCCCCAGCCGTTACCCCACAGGCTCGGGAGCACCACCATTGAGGTGTGCTGTTCACCCAACCACCTGGGATCCGCCCACTCCGTGTGAAACTCCCCTTCCACCATTCACCAATCACCACCACATAACTCAAACAGTGGAGACCCTAAACAGAGTCCCCAAACCAATTTCCACCAACTTCAAGGACTCTCTCCCCACCCCCTTGAGCCGCCATGACCCAAAAATAACCATCCAGTAACATCACCAATAGGGAGGGAGGGTGGGACTACTGATGGGGCAAGACAGGAACTGCCCTGGGACCCGCCCCATCACTGCCTTATAAACCCCCCCAACCACTCCCCCCCTTATTTAAATGTTCCTCCCTCGTTTTAAACCCCTCCAAACCCCCGTCATGGCCGGCCTCCGCCCACGCCTCTTTCTTGAGGGGAGGGGGCTCTGCTCCGGCCATTACTTGACGTTGGTATATGTCAGTTGTTTACTCGTACGAAACCCAGGACTCTAGAAATGACCCCCCTTTAACCCTTATCAATATACCCCAGTTATCCTACCCCAATAACGAATTACAGTAATTCTTTGGAATATGTATGGCCACAGCAGCCTTTATTTAAGTACAAACAACAATAACAATAAATAACAATATATAACAATATATATATATATATACAATAACACATCAGGGAGAGGTTCTTGAAGCTACAAAGATCATGGTGAATTAAACCAATATCCTGTGAACAACATCCCACCTCTTACTCCCAGCCGTTACCCCACAGGCTCGGGAGCACCACCATTGAGGTGTGCTGTTCACCCAACCACCTGGGGATCGCCCACTCCGTGTGAACTCCCCTTCCACCATTCACCAGATCACCACCACATAACTTCAAACCAGTGGAGACCCTAAACAGAGTCCCCACAAACCAATTTCCCCAACTCAAGGACTCTCTCCCCACCCCCTTGTAGCCGCCACAAACGAGGGCCCATTGAAAACCTCAATGGCCCGAGAACCCCTAAGACCGCAAAGCCATGGCCCTTTTAATACCTTCCTGAATACTAGTGCCCACATCTGACCCAACAGCATCAGATGAACCCCATCGGCCAACCAAAAATCCCCCTCCCCCTTCTCCAAATCCAAATGCCGCACCGACACATTACCATTCCGAGCAATGAAAATGAAGACACAGCCCTGTTAACCTTTATCCTGGCCTTATTGATTTAACCAGAGACCTCATGTTCCTCCAACGGCTGCGTGGCACAATGTCAGACCAACTAAAATGACCCCCGGATACAACACCCATAACCGCAAGCAATCCTGCTTGATATCTCGCACTAACTCACGAAAAGGACGCACCGCAAGATCATTCCCCCCGACATGGAGTACCAAAACATCGGGAGCAGGGGCTCCAAGCGGGCGCACGCATGAATTTCGGGCAACACCCTTCTCCACTGCATTCCTCGAAAACCGAGCCATCGCACTACCCCGCCATAGACCGGGGAAATCCCAGTTGCCGACCATCATTCCTGACGTCGGCCTCTCAACGCTCCCCAGTGGACGAAGGAGTGACCAAAAATCCAAATCAGCAAAGGAAGGGAACCTGAAATGAAGAAAAATAACACTAACATCCCAAAAGATCACCCTTAACCAACTCCAAACTTCCCCGCAGGCCCTCAGAACAATCAAATACCACCTCGAAAAATCAAGGCCTAATATAACTCCTAAATCGATTAGACTTCCAACGCCCAATACTTGTATTGATGCCGGTCCAACCCCCTACCTGCCGCCTCAGTCGCCGCCCCAATCCGAATGAATGCTCCCAAAACGAGAATCATCGAGACCTAATGCTCGAATGACTTTTTGAAAATGGCGTTGAACTGATACCTGGACAGGCAACCGCCATCGCATGGCACAACAATGAGCCCCCCCAACCCGGGGCCCAACTCCCAAAAACGCTGCAAACATAACACTGGACACATCGGGTACCCTGATACAATACCCAACACTACCCGACGGCCCCTCCCTCTTGATCCGTCTTGGATTTACGCAACCAAAACTCAACACCACCCCGCCGTCAATAATACATCCTTAGCCAACAAACCCCCCGCCTTTTATTACCCGAAACCACCACCAAAAAAAACCCAAACCCAAAGAATGCCAACGAAAAAGCCAGACAATAACAAACTCAAAACGGAAGAACACCGTGTCCAAAAAAAACCCAATCGCTCAGCAAAGCGAAGGATACGGGCTCTTATCACCCAACCCTTTTTTTTTTTAAAAACCCTTGCCGCCTCTGCCCCAAAAAAAGGCCTTGACACATCGCTAATCCCCGCAAACGAAACCCAAAAGTAGTGGCTAAAACCCGCGACATTTGGCACAAACCACCTTTCCCCTCGCCCTTCCCAACCAAGCCAAAAGGCCCTTTTAAAACCACCCATCCCCCAGAACGAATTGTCTTATAAAAAACTTTCCCGTTACCCACACTGCCCAAAAGCCCCCAAGTTTTTGGACCCCCGATGCCCTAATTCAGAGACTCTGCGACCGAAAACCCCTCCACAACCCTCCGGAGGCTAGACCCCGCCCTCCGCTTCCGGGGCCAAACGAAAACGACCCCTTGAACGAGAAAGAAATCAGTTTCATTCTTCACCCGGCACGGCGCGCCGCACGTTGCATTCAATTCCAAACTAACAAGCCAAACTTCAAAACTCGCACGCAGGAGGAGAGGACCAGTAGCCCATTAATCGCCGCAAAACACCCCATGTTTCACAATTAAAACGCCCCTGCGATCACGAAACTCCTTCCCCATAAATGCAGCCACCAGAATTGAAAAATTTCCAATAATGTTATGTTTCCGAAAAGCCCTCAGCCCCCACTCTGCAGGCCAACGAGACGCACAACCATTTGCCCCCTGAAATAGGCTCCAAAACCACCCCTCCGCCCGGTCCGAAACAACTCCAACCATCACTCCCAACAAACGGCCATGACCAAAGAGCGCCCTTATACCTTCAAGAAGGAATCCCAAACTGCCAAACCGCCTTAGTTCCCCAGACAAAGTATGAATATTGGGGGGCTTTTTCCCTCCGTAGCGCTAGCCACCTACTGAAAAAACTCCCCCATCGGCATCACTCGACATGCAATTCAACTTCCCCAAAAGACTGCAAATCACGCAACCAACTTCTTCACCCGGCGCTCTAACTACTTCAGCCCGTAAAGCCAACAATTTTCTGGCCAATCTGAATCCCGCCACCGGTCATGACTATTCCCAAAAAACACAAACAAGAAATGGGCCCCAGTTTTGTTGGCGCCAAAGGAACCCCAAAAGCTCCGCCACCCCTCAACAGTTTTCAAGATCCCATGGCAGCGAAAAATTTTTGGGGCCTACCAAGAAAATCGTCCAAGTAATGAATAACAGATTCAAACCAGACACCCTCGCACCACCCACTCCAAAAAAGAATAAAAGCCTAAAAATAAGCCATGATAAGGAACAGCCCATCGGAAACATCTGAAAAAAAGAAAATCCCCCTCCCAAAAACACCCCAAGCCCGCTTCAAACATCAGGTGAACTGGAAAAAATCGAAAAACGATTCAATGTCATTTCCTGACATAAGGCCCCTCGACCACACTTCCTCACCCACCGCGCAGTCGTCAAAAGAGGAAAAATAACCAACAAATTTCCGGGACAAGCCATCGTTCACCGACCTCCCCCGGGGTAAGAAAGAGTGAAATAACCAAACTTGTTCGGCTCCTTCTTGGGGACAAGCCCAACGGGGAAACCACTTTCCTGAAAAGGGCGAGAGAAAGGGCCCGCCATACACCCAACAAAACCTCTTTTGCCAATTTCTCACTGACCACCTCCTTATGCAATAAAGCCGAATGCAAATTCTTAAGTACCCCCGGGAAAACAAACGGGATGCGGATAACAAAACCATCCTTAAAACCATTGAACATAACTCGCCTTTTCCCTGTCAACCGTATCTATTTAGATAAGGACCATCTTTTCCAAAATCACCGGAGTCTCTCCCTTGGGAATTACCACCCCCAGGCTTCTGCCCTTCCCTTTTTTAAAACCAAACGCTCCATGGACGCCTTTGCAATTGGGCCAAATGCTTAAATTTTACACCCCCCCCCCAACTTACACTGGGTCATTAAACTGCCGCACACCCCAAATTTGTTCCCACCTCCTTGACCTGACCACTTCCTCCCCCGCTGCCCCAGGTATTTCCACCCGGCCGGCGCCCCCAGTTCCCCCCGAGAAAGGAATGCCCAAACTTATTCTGGAATGACTCTCTCCACAACCAAGTCCTTCTGATCCCAAGAATGCCGGCGCACGGCCTTCCTTTGCCTGAACTGCTCATCATACCGCAGCCAAGCCTTCCCCCATACACCCAGCGCCTCCCCAATAGCATCAAAATAACAAAACAAACCAGAGTTGCTGAAGCTTTCTCCCCCCGATAACCTTGCTAAAATAGCAAACGCTTGTTGCCAGTTTGCAAATTGGGGGAATTAATCCCACCCCGTTTCTCCTCCTCCCCTTTTACTATCTTCCTTTTTACTTTTATAAATTAAATTTCCCAAAGGCAACAAGGAAATTTTCAACGTACTCATCCTTCCAAATACCTCCTTTCTTCCTTCTTCAAATGAGCCCCCAAGGGGCCCCTCAAAACAAAATATAACCTCCCCGGGGGAGCCCTATCTTAAACGCAACCCGACATTCCTTTTCCTTCTCTGTCTGCACCGACACAGACACCGGCGCACTAACCCTTCCGTTCCGAAAACGTCCCACTATTGCCCCCCAACCTTGACCAACCCACGCCGTCAAGGAGACGGAGAACTTTTTACCTTCTTAATCGGGATAGAAATTCCGCCATCTACCCACAATCCGTAACCCCGGCTACCCGGCCCCCCCCCAACACATTACAAAACCCCCCGGCCGGCACCCCAAACGGTAAGAAGAAAAAAATGAAGACCAACGCTTAACATAGAATTATACTCACCGGGTGCGAGGGTGTGACCCTCCACCGGATAACCTGGTTCCAAAGGTGCGTCGCCACCGCCTTGATCTGAACCACGACTCCGGACCTCTCCTGACTCCGGAAACCCTCCGTACTCCAAATAAAAAAGGCCTAAACCCCTTGGGGACCACCCCTGACCTAAAACATTGAAGACTGGGCGCAGCAGCCCCGACGTGGTTGCCAACCAAACCAAGCCCGCCCCCCGTTCACCCACAGCAACGCCCTCCGTCCCCGTAAACCCTCCGCCTATGGGGGGTAAAAGCTGCGACCCGTCCCGACCATGCCACGGCCGCCGAAATTCTAAGCCCGCCACAGAGGACCCAAGGCAGTAAAACTGCGCTGTGCCCCCTTAACGAACCTAACCCCCGCCGTCACCAGGGGGAAAATTGTGGCGATGAGCCCCGTTCCTAATTTGACAACACCGCAATACCATCCGAACAGATAGCAAGCAAGCCGACGAAACGCGACCGCCCGCGCCGCAGCTCTCAAAAAACGCCCATCCTTAGCGTCCAACGAGACCATCAGAGCTTCCGAGGCGGGCCGCCCGAAGGTCCCTCGCCACTGCGACCTCCCGAAGACCTTTTCCCCCGGCGCCCGGGACATACGGCTCCAAAGCGAGCACCCCGGGCGTTGGAAGCAGGTCGCACAGCAGAACTCAGCACTGCGACCCCCCGAGGCGCGATCTTCCAACGCCCGGCGCTTGGAACACCAACGCCGACGACCCCGGCATCTGAAACAGGCCGCAAAAAGGATCGCTCACCACTGCGACCTCCCGAGGACCGCACTCCGCTTGAAGGCCGGCCGCAAAGACCCCCCCCCACTTGCACTCGGCGGAGGAGAAGTTACCCGCCGCAGGGCCTTGCTGGCTTGGCGGATTCCTCCCGGGCCGACCTCAAAACGCGACTCCGCGCGCCGCCCCGCCTGGAAGGGCCGTGAGGGGCCCCTGCCCGCGCGAGGGCCCAGGACCTGATCCGGCGACAGTCTTTCAGGAGCCCACCCTTCTTGGCCCCTCTCCCTTTGCGATGCCCCAGCGAGGACCAAAGCTCCCTGAACGTAATCGCCACCTGCCTTCCAGCCATCCGGAGGCGTGACGAGGCCACAGCCTAGCGCTGATCGCCGCATTTGCAACATGTAATTGTACTGCGTCTTCTAATGGGGGCAAGACGGAACGCCCCTGGGACCCGCCCCATCAATGCCTTAAAACCCCCCCAAAAACCCACTCCCCCTTATTTAAAAATGTTCCCCCGTTTTAAACCCCCCAAACCCCGAATCCGGCCCTCCGCCCCGCCTTCTTTTTTGAGGGAGGGGGCTCGCTCCGGCCATTATTTTAAAAAACCCCTCCACTTGCTGTAACATTTGGAGTGCGGATTGGACTCTGCGGCTGTTCTCGCGTCCAACCCCCCAGCGTTTCCTGAAGTGGAAACGTACCCAAAAACTCTGCCTTGGACATTAAATAGTAAGATTTTCCTGGCTGTCATTATTATAAATCTACTCCTGAGCATTTATATATTAAGATCACCCGAACATTATAATCGTAATTGAACTAAAAATTTTACAGATATTTTGGCATTTTATACTAAGGTCTCCTGTACATTTATATATTATAACTATAATAAACAATATACCGGGAGATCTATAAATAAATTGTCCAGATTTATATGTAAGTTTGTTTACAACCCGACATATAATAAGGCTTAGCAGAGACTGGGCATAAAAGAAAAAACATTCATCTAGTAATCCTCCAATTTGCAGGAAAAGGTGTGGGGAGAGTTTCAAGTTCAGTTAGTACACAACACCAGACTTTGCTGTTAACCAGTTAATGTTTTTGCCACCCACTGCATATCAAAAGAGGAAACGCGAGACGGCAGCAACACAATAAAGGGAGCTCTTGACCCGAAACTGAAAATCCTCAATCCTGGTTTGTTAACAAATATTAAAAATAATATTTATTCATTGAATTGCGCTGTCCCCATTGGGGCTCACAAATTAAACATCCTATTTGTATTTTTTGAGTGTGATAGAAACCAAGTCTTTGAAAGACTACAGGAAACACATAATTCGGCCCATTCATTCCCTATGGGACTTGCAAAATGTGCGCCTTTGGGGAGACAAAAAAAAACAACTGCTATTAGCTTTTTTTTTTCCGTTGCTGCAAGTACGGATTTGCGGGATCGGGTCAAAACCACAAAATACACCCTGTCTGCAATCGCTAGGGAAGAATGAGGCCCGAATGCAGTGTTGCCAAAGTGATCCGTTTTCGTGGCAGATGCTGAAAAACGCCATTGGGCCCGAATGGCAAAAATCGCGATGGGCAAGAGCCCAAGCACTGCCGCTTGCTCATTAGCAACCACCAATGGGGGAGGCAGAACAAAAAGTGCCGGGCGCATAAACTCTAAATAAGCCCGTGGTGCACTCATTTATAGGCCATCTCTACAAAGCTCCACCAGGTTAAATAACTACCAATTTTTGCGCATCTTGCCCTCAAAATAATTTGGGCCAAGACGGGTTCTCCATTCTATTAGGCCACTATACAAAGTTCCACCAGCTTTCAAATAACCCTAATTTTTAGCTGCATGTGCCTGTAAAATTTTAATGTGGGCAGAGTTTCAGGTGGACCATTGTATTAGGCCATCTACCAAACTCCACCAGGTTCAAAAACTCCTAATTTTTTGCTGCATCGTGCCTGTAATATAATTGGGGCATAGTACAGTTGTGCTACCATTGATTGGCCATCTCTACAAAGCTCCCTAGCGTTGAAATAACTACAATTTTTAGCTGCCCCCTTCCTCTAAAATAATTTTTGGGCATAGTCAGTTGTGCTACTCATTGTATTAGGCCACTCTACAAAGCTCCACCGCGTTTGAAATAACTACCAATTTTTTAGCGCACTTCCTCTAAAATAATTGTGGGATGTAGCCGTGTGTCTACTATTCTATTAGCCATCTATCAAGTTCCACCAGCATTCAAATAACTCCTAATTTTTTGCTGCATCGTGCCTGTAATATAATTGGGCATTAGCGGTTGCTACTCATTTATTAGGCCACTCTAAAAAAAGCTCCACCACCTGTTATTTTAAAAAGTTTTAAGCTTCAACCCAGCCAATCCTTTGGGCTAGTACCCAAAATTTTGGGCCCCCAGCTCTGCTTCGGTTTCCATCCACGTTTTTTTGTGAAACAACTCCAGAGTTGTAATTTGGTAACCACCAAAATATGGCAAAAGGCCTGCTCTGGTGGAAAGGGACTAGGCGTTTGGGAAGGGAAAAAAAGGTTGTGTCGTGGGGTAGGTTTTTAAACAACAGTAAACAAATGCAGAAGAAAACCATCTTCCACCAAACTAAGATGTCTCTTTCTTTTAGTGACAATGTGTACGATCCCTTTCTTACGGGCACGCCATGCTACAAATCCAAGAGGCACAAAAACAGCAAGTGCTTCAACAGATATCAAGTGCTCCTTAATCGGCTCCCTCCACCTCAACTTCAACAACAAAAACCAGTCCTCGAGGTGTCACCCCAATCGCACTTGCTTCCTCACAGCTCCC
>JARQOD010011614.1:0-22764 GCA_033576555.1 Oophaga sylvatica
TTGTACGGCCTTTTCTGCTTGTCCCATGTTTTATTTTACAGGGCCTTTGCTTGTCCCCATTTATATGTCAGGGCCCTTTTCTGGCTGGTCCGCCAGTGTTTATGTCAGGCCTTTTCTTGTCGCCAGTTTTATATGTACAGGCTTCTGCTGGTCGCTTTATGTACAGGGCTTTTCTGCTGTGTCGCCGTTTATTATTGTAAGGGGCCTTTTTGCTGTTCCCCATTTTTATATTGTACAGGCTTTTGCTGTGTCCGCCGTGTTTATTTTTACGGGCCTTTTTGCTTGTCGCCTGTTTTATTATGTAAGGGCTTTCTGCTGTGTCCCAGTGTTTATTATTTCGGCCTTTTCTGTGTGTCGCCAGTGTTATATGTACAGGGCTTTCTGGTGTTCCGCTGTTTATTATTGTCAGCCTTTCTGTGTTCCATGTTATATTACAGGCCCTTCTGCTGTGTCCGCCATGTTTTATATTGTACAGGCCTTCTGCGTTCCTATTGTACAGGGGCCCTTTTCTGCTGTGTCCGCAGTGTTTTATTATTGTACAGGGGCCTTTTCTGGCTGTGTCCGCAGTGTTTATTATTGTACAGGGCCTTTTCTGGCTGTGTCCGCCAGTGTTTTATTATTGTACAGGGCCCTTTTCTGGCTGTGTCCGCAGTGTTTTATTATTTGTACAGGGGCCCTTTTCTGCTGTGTCCGCAGTGTTTTATTATTGTACAGGGGCCCTTTTCTGCTGTGTCCCCAGTGTTTTATTATTGTACAGGGGCCCTTTTCTGACTGTGTCCGCCAGTGTTTTATTATTGTACAGGGGCCCTTTTCTGGCTGTGTCCGCCAGTGTTTTATTATTGTACAGGGGCCCTTTTCTGCTGTGTCCCCAGTGTTTTATTATTGTACAGGGGCCCTTTTCTGGCTGTGTCCGCCAGTGTTTATTATATTGTACAGGGGCCCTTTTCTGGCTGTGTCCGTCAGTGTTTTATTATTGTACAGGGGCCTTTTCTGGCTGTGTCCGCCAGTGTTTTATTATTGTACAGGGCCCTTTTCTGGCTGTGTCCTCAGTGTTTTATTATTGTACAGGGCCCTTTTCTGGCTGTGTCCGCCAGTGTTTTATTATTGTACAGGGGCCCTTTCTGACTGTGTCCGCAGTGTTTTATTATTGTACAGGGGCCTTTTCTGACTGTGTCCGCCAGTGTTTTATTATTGTACAGGGGCCCTTTTCTGACTGTGTCCGCCAGTGTTTTATTATTGTACAGGGGCCCTTTTCTGGCTGTGTCCGCCAGTGTTTTATTATTGTACAGGGCCCTTTTCTGACTGTGTCCAGCCAGTGTTTATTATTGTACAGGGGCCCTTTCTGGCTGTGTCCGCCAGTGTTTTATTATTGTACAGGGGCCCTTTTCTGACTGTGTCCGCCAGTGTTTTATTATTGTACAGGGGCCCTTTTCTGACTGTGTCCGCCAGTGTTTTATTATTGTACAGGGGCCCTTTTCTGGCTGTGTCCGCCAGTGTTTTATTATTGTACAGGGGTCCTTTTCTGACTGTGTCCGCCAGGTGTTTTATTATTGTACAGGGGCCTTTTCTGGCTGTGTCCGCCAGTGTTTTATTATTGTACAGGGGCCCTTTTCTGGCTGTGTCCACCAGTGTTTTATTATTGTACAGGGGCCCTTTTCTGGCTGTGTCCGCCAGTGTTTTATTATTGTACAGGGGCCCTTTTCTGACTGTGTCCCAGTGTTTTATTATTGTACAGGGGCCCTTTTCTGACTGTGTCCGCCATGTTTTATTATTGTACAGGGGCCCTTTTCTGGCTGTGTCGCCAGTGTTTTATTATTGTACAGGGGCCCTTTTCTGGCTGTGTCCGCCAGTGTTTTATTATTGTACAGGGGCCCTTTTCTGCTGTGTCCGCCAGTGTTTTATTATTGTACAGGGGCCCTTTTCTGGCTGTGTCCGCAGTGTTTTATTATTGTACAGGGGCCCTTTTCTGGCTGTGTCCGCCAGTGTTTTATTATTGTACAGGGGCCCTTTCTGGCTGTGTCCGCCAGTGTTTTATTATTGTACAGGGGCCCTTTTCTGGCTGTGTCCGCCAGTGTTTTATTATTGTACAGGGGCCCTTTTCTGGCTGTGTCCGCCAGTGTTTTATTATTGTACAGGGGCCTTTTCTGGCTGTGTCCGCCAGTGTTTTATTATTGTACAGGGGTCCTTTTCTGGCTGTGTCCGCCAGTGTTTTATTATTGTACAGGGGCCCTTTTCTGACTGTGTCCGCCAGTGTTGTATTATTGTACAGGGGCCCTTTCTGCAAAGATCAGTCCCGAAGGAGAAAGAAGCCAATTTTTTGGATAAAAGTTGCTTATTTTTGTGTGTACTATTGATTTATGAAATAAAAATTGAAACGATGGTTTAAGTGACGCCTGCCAGATGTCCGGGGTAAGCGCATTGCCCAAAACTTCAGAGCTAGTAAAGCCTTGGCTACTTTGTTTTTCATTTTTTATATTTTGCCCCCCCTTGTGCCTATCCCCACGTTACACCACCGATCCCAACTCTCCTTTGTATGTGTGTCGACCCGCCACCACAATTGTGGATTACCAGGGCAATGGGGTACTCAGAGCCGAGCCCGTAGAAGTCTATGGGGTTGTCACGGGTAGGGGTGGCTCGGTCTGTGGCCCTGGCGGTCTGGCGTATGTTGGGGGAATATTTACAGGGGATAGATTATTTACAGTTCGTGACGCCACCTGTAGTCTCTGGTAATTTGTACCAGCGCTGCTGTAGATCTCTGAGGGATGGTGAGGCAGCTAGATGTCGGGTCCCCTACAGGTGGGACTCTTCCCTCAGGTCGATGGTTATGGTGGGTTGTGCAGGGATGCAATCAAATACCACAGTCTCACACATCAGCGTCTTTCCATACCTTTACTTGTAAGATGGTAAGGCAGGTCCCAGGGAGGCTGATCCAATGGAGAATGTGTTTTGAGGTAGCAGCTGGACAAGTTAGGGGCCTCCTTTACTTTCACAAAGATGAGTCCAACCAGCATGAAGCGTAGTTCCCTCAATAAACTCCAGCTTCTCCAAGCTGTACTGCCCGGTCAGTTTTTGGTCGGAGCCTTCCTGTGATGAAACTAGTTCTTCTCTGCTTGGCCTAGCTTAAAGTTCCTTTTTTCCACCTGACCCCAGTTACGTACTGACACTCCAGGGGCTGCTTGCTGTTACCTAAGGTCCAGTAAGCCTCTGGGTTTTCTACCACCATGCGTGAAGCTATAGTGATTGCTTCGGTCTCCAGTGACCGGTGACAACGTGCAGGACTTCTCCAATCCTATAGCACTCAGAATTCCTACCACTTTTGCCTTTCGCCTTGTCCGCGCTGGTAGCATAAGCATTTCTCACTTCACAGGTTAATAAAGTCAGTCCCTTACTTAATTCCTTTCTTGAGCTTGTTGCCAACTCTCAGTAATCTTCTAGGCAGGAGCACGTCTCTGAACCTTCACTGTCCTTGAGACAGGAGACTGAAGTATATCTGCAACTCCTCCCTCTTCTCTTTACTGCACAGACTGCACTTCCTGACTCCTTCGAGTCCAGGCTAGACTGACTGACTTTGCTGCATGTGACTAGACTATATATACCTGTGGGTGTGTCTAAGTGTGTTGAAATGAATGTTCATTGAGCATTAAACTGCTATCTCTCCACACATTCTCCAGGGTACTGCGTGTGCCTTCACACCAGGCTACACATTCCCCCATGGTAAACGACAGCACTCCCGGGCTGTGAAATACAAAGAGACAATTTTTGTTTATGCATTAAAACATTAACATTAACTCGTCCCATCCGGGAGGTAAGGATTTCTTGAACGTGCAAACAAAACATTAAATATAGAAAAATACAAATATTAAATATACATGTTCATATATTATCCGGCAATATTCTTGTGAAGGACCCGCACCAAACCTTCAACGTGGGTCCTGGGTGGCTGCAGGACATAGGAATGCAGACCTCACTCAGTGCCACACCACACGGGTTTTATTATTCAGAGGTAGTTGTGGTGGTTTTATGTAAAACCAAGATAATGCACAAGGTGCAACTATATACAAATCAGTTCTTGGGTGGCTCAGTCCTCAGCCTCGAAGTCCATTGTGAAACACGATAAGAAAAGACACACGATATAAATACATTTCTAATATGCATTAAATTTTCAACTTTGGTACCCAGCCGGGCATTCTACTAAATATAAGAAAAGACATAGAAATTATCTCTGGCAATAAAGTGCAAAATTGGCAACATTCTCAAACTTTTTACAACATTACATATGGTAGACCCCTGTCTGGATCTTACCGGTTTTTACTGTTTAACTATTTCAAATACATTTTCCACCCCGGGGGCTGGAACAATGCGATGGTCCCTAATCCCATGACTAACAAGTCATGTGCTGCTATTAGGGTCTGGGTCGCCACAGTTCTCGTGCGAACCTCTAGGGGCGCAACGGGTACCTTCTCCTTGCGAGACACCGATTGCGTTTCAATTTGCGTTACAGTTAGCGATATCGATCGTGTCATAGATTGCGATGGAAACTGGGTCGCAAGTTGCGATCAGAAGGATGACTAGGTGATGAAGAGTATGTAGACGTTTGCTTCCAATTGCGAGGAGCCTGCAGGGGCGATGCGGGGGCACGGCTGGTGCTGTTTGAGCTGGAGACGGGGACGCTGCGGTAATGGTGACGTTACCTGCGTCGGGGACGGGGTCACGAACGATTGTGACATTAAGGGCATACCATCCCTTCATACCCCAGTGTCGTGTATAGGTGACAATGTCTCATTAACTAGGTCCCTCCCGGGATGACCTTGCGGTAGGTGGGATTCTACATCACGTCTGCTGACAAAGACCCCTGGGTAGAGGCCCGGTTCTCTGATGAAGCCCCAGCCCTTCCGGGCTGGAACCTGTCACACACACCCTGCCGCCGCGGTTCCCTAGAGTACCTTTTTCTCGACGGACACTTTCCTTGTCCGCGATCAGCTCTGCATGTTGCCGCTGTCGATTCCGCTGAGCTTCCCGCTCTTCCTCCTGCTGGGGTTGTTGTTTCTCCCCCACGACGCTGCCACTCACATTCCCACTGGGCGGTATAGGCGACGTCATCCAGGCGCGCCATCTCGTCCCAGTCCACGTCTGGTAATGACGGACAGGACCCCTCCGGTGTCCCTGCCGGGATCGATCATCTGCTGCGGCCTCCTGGCCGGGCGGGCGTTCGGAACTGGCGGTACCCTCCTCAACCTCCTTCGCCTCCACCGCTTCAACCGGTGGGATCAGGATCGGTACTTTCGGGGGCAGCCTCCGGTTGCTCCTTTGCCTTGGGCAGCAGAAGTTTTGGCAACTCCAGTCGTAAGGGGTCATCGAAGGGAGAGATCACCGCGTCCCACAGCCGCCGCTGCTCCAGGGTACGCCGGCGTCTCTCGATCTCCTCAAATCCAGTTGTGGCAATATCATCTTTTTCAGTCGTGCATTTTTCTTCCTTGATTCCAGCAATGCTTGCTGCAGGTGCAGGACCACGGATGGTTCCGGTTCCAGTGGCAGCTTGGTGGGGCACGGGCCTGCCTTCCTCCGCTTCCCTGCTCGGCTGCACACGTCCTGCTTTCCATATGTTCCAGAGCGTTCTCTCATCTTCCTCCAGAGACTCCGGCTCTTCCGGGAGGCGGGGTTTGCGTCCCTCCTCTTTGCGGAAAGGTGAAGAGGAGGCGGACCTCCTTTGCTGTAGGGCAGGATCGCATATTGTAATAGCACTTTGAAGGGCAGGCATTTTCTTCGCGCCCCAGGGGGTACACCCCAGAAGGGGTACGCCCCCCTTTCCCTTTCTCCACGCCTGAGGGCGCAATAGGGGCGACAAAGATGGCGATTTTTGGCGCCAAAAGGCAAACTTCTTTTTCACAAAAACAATTCCATAGGCACACAGGCTCGCAATTTTGGGGAGTTTCGCATCCTGTTCGTGACGCCAAAGTTTTGTGTCGACCCGCCACCACAATTGTGGATTACCAGGGCAATGGGGTACTCAAGCCGAGCCCGTAGAAGTCTATGGGGTTGTCACAGGTAGCGGTGGCTCGGTCTGTGGCCCTGGCGGTCTGGCGTATGTTGGGGGAATATTTACAGGGGATAGATATATTTACAGTCGTGACGCCACCTGTAGTCTCTGGTAATTTGTACCAGCGCTGCTGTAGATCTCTAGGGGATGGTGAGGCAGCTAGATGTCGGGTCCCCTACAGGTGGGACTCTTCCCTCAGGTCGATGGTTATGGTGGGGTTGTGCAGGGATGCAATCAAATACCACAGTCTCACACATCAGCGTCTTTCCATACCTTTTACTTGCAAGATGGTAAGGCAGTCCCAGGGAGGCTGATCCAATGGAGGTTGTGTTTCAAGATAGCAGCTGGACAAGTTAGGGGCCTCCTTTACTTTCACAAAGATGAGTCCAACCAGCATGAAGCGTAGTTCCCTCAATAAACTCCAGCTTCTCCAAGCTGTTACTGCCCGGTCAGTTTTGTGGTCGGAGCCTTCCTGTATGAAACTAGGTTCTTCTCTGCTTGGCCTAGCTTAAAGTTCCTATTCCACCTGACCCCAGTTACGTACTGACACTCCAGGGGCTGCTTGCTGCTACCTAAGGTCCAGTAAGCCTCTGGTTTTTCTACACCATGCGTGAAGCTATAGTGATGCTTCGGTCTCCAGTGACCGGTGACAACGTGCAGGACTTCTCCAATCCTATAGCACTCAGAATTCCTACCACTGTGCCTTTCGCCTTGTCCGCGCTGGTAGCATAAGCATTTCTCACTTCACAGGTTAATAAAGTCAGTCCCTTACTTAATTCCTTTCTTGAGCTTGTTGCCAGACTCTCAGTAATCTTCTAGGCAGGAGCACGTCTCTGAACCTTCACTGTCCTTGAGACAGGAGACTGAAGTATATCTGCAACTCACTTCTTTTTACTGCACAGACTGCACTTCCTGACTCCTTCGAGTCCAGGCTAGACTGACTGACTTCTGCTGCATGTGACTAGACTATATATACCTGTGGGTGTGTCTAAGTGTGTTGAAATGAATGTTCATTGAGCATTAAACTGCTATCTCTCCACACATTCTCCGGGTACTGCGTGTGCCTTCACACCAGGGCTACACATATGTCCTGGAAAAAAGGATAAACTCTCAAAATATTGATAAATCTCCTCAGTGCTGCAGAAGCTTCATAGAAAGTAGTGCCTCCCCATAAGCTTTTTTTTCAATACCGTGACGACAAGTTCTGGTGTCCAAAGGCAAAAATTTAGGGTACAGGAGCAGAATGTGGCCTGTCGAGAAAGAGTGGGCAGACGGAAAGGGAAAAAAGGGAGATCAAAGGTGGCAATTGGCAAGGAAGTGAAGTGGCGGGCTGAGGAGAGATCACCTGCCAGCAGCACACACTGTACCCCCCGGCAGGCTGAGGCCTAGTGTGTGGAAACCTTCCTGATAGGGTTTACAGCTCCTTTTCTCGGGCCTAAGTCACATTTTTTACATCCCTGGGGATAATTTTTTTTCTTATTTGATATGGGGGAACGGGAACCCTCTATAGCAGATATTTTCTTCAAAGGAGCCCGTTTTATGAGTCATTTATTCCAGCAAATATTAACATGAGTAAATAGTTTTCAGGGGTCTAATGCCTCATATGTCTGCGAATGAACGTCATAAAAAAGGCACATGAAAACCACTCTCCTTATAAACAGCGTATATTTCCTTGAGAGAGGCATTATATTAAGAGATGTTTTGTTGACTATGCTCCTCGAGAGTTATTGCTTGGTAAAGCCGAAGAAATAGGTATTTTTCATGCTAATTGTCCACGGGGACAGAATGTTAAATAATAAGTCAAAATTGGACGCTTAGTCAACCAGCGAGATTGGAGGGGGGGTCATCAAAATGTTCTGAATAATTAATAAAACAATGCCTTATATTGGCTGCCATAAATTCTGTTTCTTCGTTCTGAAATTATGGTAGGTCCCACAATGAAACTATTTATCTCCTAATGTACATTTTATTAGAGGGGTTTCATGGGCGGGCGCCTCAAGCCGCACAGAGATTATTCCCTTGATGGGAACCCTGGTTATAGGAATCTGTAGATAATAATGGAGACTGTTCTTGGTTTTAATAACATCACTTGTAGGATTTACCCATTTATTAGTTTTCTGTCGAAAATGTAAATTTAAGACGTTCATATAGATTACTATTAGCAGATCCGGTCTGGAAATTATCAAAGGTCTAACCTGAGAATCCAGAACCCCAATGTGAAATCTGTAACAAGGCCCTATCCTCTATATATCCTCTAACATCCCATCCATCTTCATAGACTACTTGGACAACCCTTCTTAAATGCTCACGTTCCCAAGTAAAATAAAAAAAAAAAAAAAAAAAAGCTTATCCTCACTTTCCACATCTATATCGTTCTAGCAATGTTATCGCAGAATCTGGTAAGCGCTGCAGTCAATCAGCAGCCGCTGATTGAATACATTCACTCTGATCAATACTAAAAACTGCAGCCCCCTTTAGTTTCCGCTGATTGACTGCAGCGCTTGTGTCGACCCGCCACCCAATTGTGGGTTACCAGGGGGAATGGGTACCAGAGCCGAGCCCGTAGAAGTCTATGGGGGTGTCACAGGTACGGTGGCTCGGGCTGTGGCCCCGGCGGTCTGGCGTAGTTGGGGATATATTTACAGGGGATTGATTTATGACAGTTCGTGACGCCACCTGTAGTATTTTGGTATTTTAAAAAAAGGGGGTGAGTCCTGAGGGATGGGATGCAGCAGTTGGGTCCCCTAAGGGGGGACGGGCCCCCAGATCGGAGTTAGGAGAGATTGTCAGGGATCAAAAAATAACTCATTCACCGATCCGTCTTTCCCAAACCTTTTTATTGAAGATGTTCAAGCGGGCCCCGGGGAGGCTGAGGGGTTGGGGGAGAGTTTGAGGAAAACACTAAGCAACTTGGGGCCTCCTTTACTTTCAATACAAGATGATAAACCACTTGCAGCGTATTCTCAAAACCCACTAATCAAGTTATTCCCATCAGTTTTGGGGGCCTTTTTCTGTGAGGAGCAAATTTTTTTTTGTCCCAGAGACTCAAAGTTTCATTTCCCCCCTACCCCAGTTACGTACGACAAAGGGGTGTTTGCCGCGCCTAGGGCCGGGAAAAATCTCGGTTTTCTCCTCACTATGTTTGACAAAAGGATCCTTCCCCCCCAGTGCCGGTGAATGTCAGGCTTTTCCAACCAAACGCACTTTCCAAAATCTTCCTTTACTTTCCCTTCGTTGCTGACTTTTAATAGATAGTTCATCTTTTTTCCAGGGGGGAAACTCTGACAGACTAAGGGGGAATTAAACCACCTGTACCAGCCTCCACGTTCTGAACTATGACGGGCCCAAAAGGCACGTCTACTCTGTCCGACGGGAAACCTGACAAAAAAACACTCCCTTCCACCCCCTCGGGTTGTCAAAGGTCCATGATTCAGAAAACCTTAATTTACCTCTCCACCATCCCCCCGGGGATTGTGTCCGGGGCTACACATTCCCCCAGGAAAACAAAGCACCCCCCGGCTGAAAATAAAAGAACTTTTTGTTTATGCATGAAAATATTAACAAAAAAATTAATTCGCCCCCCCCGGGAGGTGAGGATATTTGAACTTGCAAACAATAAAATTATATATAAAAACAAAAGTATTAAATAGCATTTTAAAAAATATACAGTAACTTGAAAAGGACCCCCCCAAACCCCTTAAACGGGTCCGGGTGGGCTGCGGACATCCAATGCAGACCCACTCAGTCCACACCACGGGTTTTTTTTTGGTTCAGGGTAAGTCAATTTTTCTGGAAACCTTTAAAAAAAAAGGCACTTTAGTGAATATTTACGGATAATTTTTTTGGGCGGGGGTCTTCACCCTGTCCATTTTTTAAAAAAGACAAAAAGGGGGAAAAAAACATTTAAATATAGCTTTTTTCAAAGTTTACAAAATTTTATAAATACGCTAATCTAAGGGTAATTTCCCTTTGTGATTCCTCGATCTACTGGTGATTTTTAGGTATATCAAGTTTCGCGTCTGACTGCGTAACGGAAACTATGAACTCCCAATTTTTTCCCCCCTTTTTCCCCCGGGGGATCCCCAAGTATGGGGCGCTGTTCAGTACCGGGTTTCCCAAAATTGGGGGCTGGGTTGGGAATTTACCTCCTGGCCCCCGGTTGAGGGTTTCCCTTTTTTGGTGTAAACTCCTGGGAAAACCGCACTCCCACGGGGGAAACCGAGGAAAACTCCCTGTGGCAACCCCCCTTTTTTTCCAAATTGAGGAAGGTTTTTTTCAACCTTTTAAGGTTCTGGGCACAAACTTCAAAGATCTCTGGACACAGTGGTTTTTGTTCTTCCCCCCGTTTTACTGACGACACAAACTTTTTGTTGTCATATTGAACCTTGAGACGTAGGGGGGGTTTTGCTCCCACTATTATCCAATTTGTGATCTTCCTTTTTTTTTAAATACCTCTCCAGGGGAACAAGGGGTTGAGGGCAATTCGGTTGTAAACTCTTCCTGTTCTCCCGTGCCAAAATTTAAACTTTTTCCTCTACACAGATTTGTACTCTTTGTATTGCTCTTCCGTTTGAAAATCCCCTTTTTAACAGCGTCTCTGCCCCCGGTTCTACCCCTCCAATTCTAAATCCTTTTGGGATTTCCCGGGGTTTCCGCAAAGAAAAAACGGAGGGGGTTGTTTAGCTTACAGGGGAATGATTAACAAACAACCAAAACAGGTAGTAAATCCGGCCCCCATTCCGTCTTCCAAACTATGGACTCAACAATCAAGGACAATATGGGTTTATCTTTTCACAGAGACCCCTTGGTTTTAGGGGGGGTTTGGGGGTCTTCTAATTTTTTGCACCCGTACAAGACAGAAATTTCCTGAATAAATCGGCTTCAAAACAGGTCCCCGATCGGTTAAGAACTTCCCGGAACCCATGCGGTTGCAAAAACTTCTTGAAGGGCTTCGCTGCCGTCACCGCGGGCGGGCCTTTAAAGGAAAAACTACCAGAAATCTAATAATGGTCCCCCATGGTCAAGGGGTAGAGTCCAGATACTTTTGGGCAATTTGACGTGGGGCCCGGCCCAAAATCCAAGGACGAGTCGTCCGGGGGGGGCGGGGGGGGGGGGGGGGGGGGGGTTTACTTCCCAAAACCTTTTTCTGAGACCCCAGGGGCCCCCAGTTCCGACACCACCCCTCGATGGAGCTGCGCATCCTACCCATAGAACCGGAAACAAGGGCTCCACTTTCTCCAGCAAAAGTCCTGCTTGATCGGGTAGCTTCCCCAAACCCCTTGGACTCTGCCCCTTTGGGGCCAGATTTCCAACCACTCATGGGTTCTGGGGGTTACGTATCTCCGCACAAAATTTTCACGGTAAGGAAAAACCTGCTTTTTTTTTCCCCGGAGCTTGGTGCAAGGTGCATCCCTTTTCCAGAGAGGGCCTTCCCGTCTTAAAAAATCCTTGATGCGGCTGACCATGGTCACTGTCCTGAGTCTCTTTCCACGTGATGGGTAAAGGATTTAAATTTTTCACCAACGCTTTTGTGGACTGATGCCTGGACTACCCCTTTCGATGGAACCAGGACTCAATTTCTTCCAGGTCGTCCGATTCCTTTTTTCCTTTAAAAATCATGCGGTTTTGGGCAAGATCACTTTAAATTTTTACCTCCCCGGACTTATAGAAATGGAAATTTGGGGGGACAACCGACCATCCATGCTGCTCCAGGGACCCCTTGGCGGTTTCCGGTGCTTAAACGGGTTTTTTCTTTTTACGCCTTTAACATGGAGGCCAAAGTGCTTAAATCTTTCAGTAATCCCCCGACCACCCCAAAAACTCCGCTTAAGTTTAAAAAATTTCCGGGTTCCCTCCTTGGGCCCTGAGTTTTTGTGCATAAGCGATGATTTTTTTTGGGCCCATTCTGCTTCTGACTGAGAACTGCCCCCCCTCATTCGGCGTCGGTGTACAAAAAAGGTTGGCTTAACAGGATGGTTTTTAGATCTCACACCTGTCAGATCTCTTTCTTTTTTTGGAATGTTTCACCCTGTTCTTCCCCAATTAAAAAGGGGGGAGGGTTCTGTCAAAAAGGATTGTCCTTCCCAGGGGGCCCCTGAAAAGGAGCTCCTCTTCGTGAATTTTCACGAATCTCCTTAGTAACCCGTTAGTCCCAGAACTGCGCATTTCCCTTTTAAGGTTCTTCGGTCCGGCCCCTTTTTGGTGGAGTGATTTTCGGGCCGGGCACCCTTCCGAACTGACGAATGTGCCCCGTATTTTACCTTTTTTTTAGTAAGGGGATTTTGAGGGTTTTATTTATCCCGTACCGGCGGGGGCCAATACTTCCCCGGTGTTCAGGGCCTATAATCTTGGAATACAAGATGACGCGTCTGATACAGCACGGTTTCAAAATTGAGATGTCCCAGACAGTTTTCCATCACCTCTAAAATTTCCTGGGGCACTACTGACCCAAAGGCATTCTGTGAACCAAGACCCCATTGGGGTGGTGAAAGCCTTTTTCTCACGATCCTCCCACCACCCCACTTGCCCTAACCACTAGTCGATCAGGTAAAAAAGTATTCCCCCCTTTCAGAGCAGCTAATGATTCCTCTAAACTGGTAAGGGTAGCACCTTGGTGTTAGGGTTAAACCCCCGTAATCCCACACATTCCTACTCCATCTTTTTTTTTTAAACCCAAATAGAGGGGGTCCCAGGGGCTCAACTACCCTTAAACACCCCAGTTTTTTTTATACATTCACTTTCTTTCCCCTTTTGATAATGAGCGGGGGGTTTGGGCCTTCCCGCTCTTTGGGGGGATGATCCCCGGGGAAGATTGACCCCTTAATTTCCCAAAATCAAGGGATTTTTGCTAAACACTTGGGGATCTTGCACCCCAATACCCCCTTTCTTCGGGGGGCGGGAGGGGTCCGCCCAAAAAGGGTTGCTGACACCTTCCGCCACCTGGGTTCTGGGCATTGTCCTCCTCATTTGGCAGGGGTCAAGGACCACCGGAGAATAGAATTTTTTTCAACACAAAGTTAGCAATTTTCATAACGGGGAAATTTACCCCACATCCCCAATGAAACCACCGGGGGCCTTCCATTCACCAACCCCCCCCTACACTCCTCTACATCATAAGGTAGGTCAAAAAATCTGAATGGGGGGGTTTACTACAGCTTGGATTCTGTCCCCCTCAGACCAGGCTGCCCGCCCAAAGACATTTCACTCTTGGGGGGATCACAATGGGGTCTGAGTCGGAAACCCCACATTACCCTTTCGCCCCGGGAAGCTTCGTTGCTGCACACACCGGGCCCGGATCCTTTTGGATTATCCTCTCCCTTGGTCGGAATCTCGCGAGCTGTTGGGTAAAACACAACTTCCCCAAACAATTACCGTAATGTTTTACCCAAAATGATTTTAAACCTTCCCTATTTACATTTTTACTACCCAAAACCCCCTTTTTTTTTCAACCCCTCTCCCCACCTTTACTCACACATTTTTTCCGAGTATTTTAAAGGAAGCCCTTTTTCGAAGCATACCAGTAAAGTCAAGGCTCGGGGTTTAAGACTTTCCATTGCCATACGGGATATAGAGCATCGGGTTTTTGGGCACCTGGACCCTGTCTAACAATGCGGAAACAGAAACCCCTGAAAAATAACGGTGGGGTCGCCCCCCACATACCTGCGGTTCCGTCTAGGGGCCGCGGGTATTCTCCGGGTTTTGGCCCTTTGGACCCGGTTCTGCCCTTTAAAAAAGGACACTGTGTAACGATGCCCCGGGTTGCAGCGTAACAGATATCTCCGACGAAAAGGGGGTTTATCAGAGTTGCTCCGGGGGTGGCTTGTCCCCTCCGGGGGGGACGTTTCTTTTTTTTTCCCCGGGTGCACCACGGAAGTCCTCTGGGCAGTCCTAAAATTTCCCCCTCCTCTTTGCACTGGGCCTCACACAGCCCAAAATTTTTAAAATCGCGGGGCACCCGACGCAACGCCCAAATTCCCTAGGGGGGGTCCCTCCTTTGGCCGCCAAAACGGGGGGGGTTTTACTGCCGGTTCCAAGGTTTTACCCGAGTTTGTTGGGGGGGGCCACCTCGGGTTTGCCCGGGGCCGCACCCTTTTATTGCCATTCCTTTACATAAAAGGAGCACCCCAGACAAAGGCCACCAATTTCAGTTCTGCGTTCCCTGGGGTCAATCCCTGTAAAATTGTTCTTTCAGCTTCATTTCGTCGATAGCTTTTAAATTGTTAATTTGCTTGAGGGCTCCGGGGCCCCTGTAGTCGGCAAGCAACCCCGATGCGTCCCCCTGGCTGTTGGACAGGATAAAAGGCCATCCGGAGACCTTTTTTGTGCGGTTTCAAAATCAGTGCTTCGGGAAAAGATCGAGGTCCCGACCCACAAGGTACCCAAAAACCCACTTCCCTCTCCAGCGCCTTTTTGCTGCCCTATTACACGCCACTTTTTGTCTCTCGGGGATGGAGTACATTCTAGGATGCTGCATAACTTCCGCAAAACCTGCTAAGTCCTGGCCCCCCCGCTGTTTTGGGGGGAAGCCTTTTTTGCCCCAGGCATTAGGGCTTAGTGGAGGGGGGATCCCGGGGTGGGGCGGCCTGCCCCCCCATCGGCGCTACAAACCAGGTGCGGTTTTGGGGGGCCCCCGGGGGGCCCGCACTGCAGCCGGGTGTTGTGAATCTTAGCCCCCCGGGAAACAGCCTACCGGTTTCAGACGCTGCTATTTCCAGGCACCCCTGGGAAAGGCCCTTCGTCGCAGGCCCTGAGTCAGAGCGTTCATTTTCCGTTAGGACCCCCGCGAGTCGGGCCGGGGCGGTCCAAGACTTTGCCCCCTTTTCGGACGCCCACCTTCTTCCCCCACCCCTTTAAGGGCGCGAATTTTGGGGGCAAATAGGCGGTTTTTGGGCCAAACAACAGCAACAGCTTTTCCCCCAAAAAACACTCCACAGGCACAGGGGCTCGCAAGCTCAATTTTTGGATCCTGTTCGTGACGCCAAATTTTTGTGTCACCCCCACCAAATTGTGGTTACCAGGCAATGGGTACTCAAGCCGAGCCCGTAAAACTATGGGGATTTCACAGGACGTGGCTCGGCTTGGGGCCCGGCGGCTGGCTATGTTTTGGGGGTATATTTACAGGGGGTTGATTTATGTACATTGGACGCCACCTGTAGTATTCTGGTAAATTTAAAACCACGCTGCTGTAGTCCTGAGGGGATGGTGAGCACAATTTGGGGGCCCCTACGGTGGGACTGGCCCCAAAGGGAGTTGTAAGATTTTCAGGATGCAATAAAACCAGTCCCCAGATCAGCGTCTTTTCCCTACCCTTTTCTTGTAATGTTTAAACAGGCCCCCGGGAGGGATGGGTTTTGGGGGAGGATATTTGAGGCAACGCTAGCAACTTAGGGGGGCCCCCTTTATTTCAAACAATGATGATACAACCAGCTTGCGGGGGTAGTTCTTAATAACTCCAGCTAAACTAAGCGTATTCCCCGCTTTGGGGTGAGCCTTTCTTGGGGACAAAATTTTATTTTGCCTGCAGAGACTCAAAATTTCACTTCCCCTGACCCCATTACGTACGACTTAAGGGTTGTTTCCGCGACCTAGGGTCCGGTTAAAAAATTTGGTTTTTTTCCTCACTATGCTTTAGCTAAAATTTTCCTTCGTCCCCAGTGACCGGTAGCAAATTTCAGGACTTTTTCCCAACCAAAACCCTTTTCCAAAATCTTCCTTCCCTTTTCCCTTTATTTTCCGACCTTTAAAAAATTCAGTCTTTCTCCGGGGGACACTTTGACTAGACAAAAGGGGAATTTAAAAACCTGTACCCTCCACGTTCTGAACTGATGACAGGTCAAACTGGACACGTCTACTCTGCCGGAAGGAAAATGATGACTAAAAACACCCCCTTTACACCCCCGCTGGGGTGTCAAAGTGTCCCTGATGCATGAAGAACCTTAACTGTTACCCCCATCATCCCGGATTGTGTACCGGGGGAAAACCCCCTGTAAAATTCGCTGGATGGAAGGCACCCAAGAGGAAAATTTTTTTATTTTACTCGGAGACTCGGGCATTTTAAAAAAAGTCACAACCATTTAAAAGGTTTTTTTTAAGGTTATATTTTTTTTTCCCCGCAATATTTTAAACCCCTTTCATAGGGTTTTCGGGTTATTTATTTAGTGCGAGTGTAGGGGGAGGCTCAGGAGCTAGCCTCTTACACCTGGCGGTCGTGCAGCGCCACCACCTCCCTAACCGACTAACGCAAATTTCTGGGTTCCCCCTGTTGGCAACGCGTGTTTGCCATACCCCCCCGGGGGTTAAGAAGCCCCCATCACCACCATTTGGTCCTCCTTGAACCCCTCACATAGAAGGGCAAAACCGGTTTTTTCAAATACTCCATGACCGGGGACCCTTTGGGCCCCCAAACCCCGGCTTTCCCAAACGATCCAGGTTTTGTGTGGATAACGACCCCAAACTGTTTTTCATGGCTCCCCAAGTGGATCCCCGCGAATGTCAATCTGTTCCCTTTCATGGAGCCATGATCTGGCGCTTTCCCGAGACAGGGTTTCCCCAAAACCAGTCCCAAGGCCCCCCAACGATCAGTTTTTCGGTTTCCTTTGCATTGCACAGGTGATGAATTATCATTGGGCAATACAAGGAATCCCAAAAACATCCTGTTGGGGGGCCTTTGGGTTTTGGGGTTGGGGAACCCCGCGTAGATGTTCCTGGGTGTGGTTTTGAAAAAGCTCGGGGTTTTTGGGGAACTTGGATTCTTGAAAAAAGGCTTTCCCTTTTATATAGTTTACAACTTTTTCCTTCAAGCCATCATCCACAAGTCAAGGGCAAAAGAGTGATGGGTTAACTTGCGTTGTTTGAGATTAAGAATTTTTGCATATTTTTCCCCCCTTTTTTTTGCAATCAACAAGCCAGGGGACCCACAAGGTAATTAACATTTTTTGCAACATCCATTTTCAAGACCCTGCAAGTCTTGAAAAATAAAAAACAAAGCTGTAGGAGCTGAATAAGGGCAAACTCACCATTCAAAAATTTAAAAAAAAATATGAAAACATTTTTTCCCCAACTGAAAAAAAACGCAATTTTCAAAATAACATAAGAAACAGTCAGCCCCTGGTTTAAATTTACATAAAACCCAAGGAAAAAAAATCCCCAAGGAGAAATTAAAAAAATAATTTTTATTGTTAAAAAAAATTTAAATTTGAAAAATAAAAAAAATTTAATAAATAATGTAAAAAAAAGGAAAAGCTACGCCAGAGTCACAAAGAAGGAAGGTTCATAATTTAAAAAAAATTTTTTTTACATAATGCTATCAATTAAAAAATTTAAACCTAAATCATAAAAAATTAAAAATGCGCTACTGTAATTAAATCAATTTTTAAAGTAAATTACCCAAAAGCTAAATTCCCAAGAATAAAAAAGTGCAATTACCCAAAACAAAAATTCCTCAAAATGTAAAAAAAGCGCATAGTGAAATACATCAAAATCAACCATAAAAGGGAAATAATAAAGAGAAAAGTAAAAAACCCCCGGGAATATTTATATAGCCCCCAAAAAAAAGAAAATCCACAATGAAAATAGTACAAAAAAAAAAGTGCAAAATGAATTTTTAGCCAAAATTGGACCATAATTGAAAAATTTAAAAAGAAATATATGCTATTCAATCAAAGTAAAGTAAACCCATAGTTTTATCCACTATGGGGGACATCACACTAGGTCAAGCATGCCGTAAGCCCCCAAAGAAAAAAACCCACTATGAAAAATTTATCAAAAGTAAAGTGCATAGTGCAGCTTTTAATTTATCCAAAATTGGACACAATTTACAATCATAGGGTAAGTGGCATTCAGGTAGAATGAAAAGCAACCATAGTTTACAACCACTTGGGGGGACATCAGCACAAAAATCGGTGCAAAAATAGAGAAATACATAAAAATGGGGACCAAAAATTAAAAAAAGTGAGCAGGAAACCCCCAAAGCCTTTCCTATGTGCTTTTAAATGGGGGAAAAATTTTAAAATTTGTCTTTTTTTGGGGGGAAACGTTTTTCATATAGAAATTAAAATTAAATGCGTGAGCACAGATAGTCTCTAGAATTCCCGATTCCCCTTTACTTTTTCTGTACAGCAGAAAGTTACAACACCAAGATTTTCCCCCGTTTTTGAACTTCCCCCAAACGGTCACGGGGTATAAACACAAAAAAGGAAGGAAATAGCTTTTCCCCGCTTTCTTTGATAGCAAGGACACTTCCCGCATGCTTTTATCATTTGGCATAGGTGAAATTTTACCCTACACTGTAAGGGAGGATCGAGCATACTCATGGTCGGTTTGTAAAAAAATTTTAAATTTTTGCTTTTTTTCGTTGGTTTTTCGTCATTAAAGAACAAACCTTTTTAAATATCTGGGGGCTCCCGAGGGTTTTTTTTACAAATGATGTCACAAACTGTTCTCAGGATTCAGGGAAAGGGGATATGTTCAAGTATTTGGGTCCCCCCCTGCCAATTTTTATTCACTAACAGTACTGAGTGCCCTTGCGCATACATGCAAAATTAAATAAGACCAAAGACATTGTGATCACCACGCTGATGTCACAACTAGAGTTGGGGAACTTTCCGATATCCAAAAGATGGAACGGAATGGTAGCCCATACCCAAAAAATACGCGAGACCCGTCCCAAAGGAAATACAAAGAATCTTGGGAACAAAAAATCGGAAAAAAAAAAAAAAACCTTTTTGCCTTGTTGGAAAAGTACAAAAGGAAAACAACAAAGAGTAATGTAAAATGATTGGGGGGGGGTTGAGGGACATTTAAAAGGGATAGATGTTTAACACAAAGCAATGGAAAGCATTTAAAAATTTTTTTGAAAAACTTTGGATTGACGAAGAAAATTGACAAGTTGTTCCTTTTTTTTTATTTTGTCAAATTGCGTTTCACAATTCCCCTATTTCACCTTTTTAACTTTTCAACATTTCTCCTTCAAATTTTCGCAGCCATCTTTCTCATAAATTATTCTTATCTTCACCTTCTTTAATTTTAAAAAACTTCTTGCTATTCTCTTTTTGTTAACATTATTTAATTTTTTTCTTTTTAAAACTTATTATTCTTCTTTTTCCTATTCTTCATTTTTCCTATTCATCCTTTTCTCATATCTTATTTTTTGACAGACATTCCTGTACTTAAAATCTTAAAACCTGTTTTCACCTTCCGTTCTTGCTGTCAAAAATTTTTTAATTAAAAACAAAATTTGTCCCGTTCATTAGCCGCACAGATCAGGCATTTTCCGGGGCACCCCGGGAGGAACGAACCACCCCCTACACTGCTTCTCTTTGCTTAAAATTTTAAAGGGAATTTTTCTCTTCTTTTTGGGGTTTTATATTAATTCTCTTTTTTGATTTTTGCTTATTGTTCTTCTTCCTTGTTCTGTATCTTTAGTTTGTCTTAACCTTTTTGCCCTTTGGGTGAGGAAAAACCAATGGAAGAACGGGACAGCTGATGTGGGGCCCCCCGGAGGGTCAGAAAGGAAAAGAGCCAGGGCAAAACCGGGCCCACTGACGTTACGGGAAAAGGTTTACTAAGCAAAGGTACCGGCCCAAAGCACTCCCAAGGCCAGCAGCTTGCTGAACTCGGAACCGACAGGGGGGCCCTAGCCAAAGGCACTGGGAAAACCCAAACTGACGGTACGGGAAACCCCCGGAGGGTAGCAAAGGGTACCCGGGGAAATTAAATTGAGGGCAGGACTTTTTTTGCCGTTACACAGCGGGGAACAGCTACTTACTGAACCCCAGTAACAAGGAAAAGTGTAACTGTGTAACAGCACTTCCGAGAACCACGGGGGGTTTTTGTAGCCCGGGATAAAAAGGAACATGGGGGGGGGCAGCGGACTTTTGCCGGAACACACGGGGAAACTGGCGTTACTGAACCCCACAACACTATGCTTTGTATTGGTCTTGGACACGATTTTTCTGACGCAAGGCAGTTTGGACCAGGGAAAATTTTCGGTGGTAAAAATAAACATAAAGAACAGATAACTTTGCAAAACCTTATTTAATCTGAAAACGGACAGCAAATCTGGGGATCCACCCTTGTTAAATTTTAAAAAGAAAGGGGTCAAAATTATCGGGGATGGGGCCATGCGGGGGGTTGTTATACACCCCCTCAGCACTAAAGCCCCCCAAATAACTGGCAGCAGGAAAGCCCGCCCCTAAAAAGCTCGGGCTAAGCTCGGGGCCGTATCCTTTTAAAACCCAAAAAAATTAAAGGGGGAAGACCATCGGGGTAAAACTGAGAGGAAACCAATATCTTCACCACTAGGGGTACGTTGCCTCCCGTGACTAGAGCCCCTCGATGGGGTAGACATTTTGGCGGGCCCAAAATTTTGCCACTTTTTAACAACTGGCTTTCCGTGAGAGGCCGCTGGCCCCCTCTTGTTCAGAGCTCTCTACACTGCCCGACCACAGAGCGTTTTTAAAAACATAGCCACATGCTCTCGGCAGTAAGGAGAACATTAGGGTTTGCACCAGGTGCTTGGTACTCCCCGCTTTTACGCTCCCTTCAACGGGGATGAGGCTTTTTACTTGCCCCCTAGGGGAGGGCTAGGGGGTGTACACCCAATAATCAGAGGGCTGAGAATTTGGGGGGTGCGGGGGTCGTTTTTTGGGACGCACATAAAAACAACCTGTCTGCCCCCCCAACTGAAAAAGAAACCGTCCTCTGCAAGAGGCGCATCTCTCCCTCCTGCATCACCCCACCCTCCTCTCCAAACTGATAGAGGTTGTGTACCTCCCTCTGGACGATGTTTCCCCCCATACCCTCCTCCCATCCTCCTCACAAATGACCCCCCCCGCCCTTTGTGAAAACCACTTTTCGCTGCTTTCCAGAAGGGAAGGAATTTGTGACTCCTCATCCCCCCCTTTTCCCAAAAACCCCCCCCTTATTGCTTGCAGGTTTTTTTAAGAGGCAGAAAGGGGGGGCAGTCGGCTGATTGCTCATCTCACCCCATCCGCTTGCTAAACAAACGCACGAAAAAAATGGCACAGTCCTTCATATGGCCCCCATTAAGGTGGGTTGGACGGCGCAAAATTTCGTGTTGATTTCGCCTATGCGCTAAATCCTTAAAGCTGGGTCTGCTCACCAACCGCCCCAACATATTAAGTTAATTACACCTGGTTTATACGTCACATATGATGCGATTTAGGGGGCGCAAACTGTTTGCAGACGCCCTGCCGATCTGGCCATGCGGAACGTCCCCAAAAGGGCGCCTTGGGGCCTTTCACAGTGCTCAAGATTGGGAATCCCCCAAAAAACCCGCACGCCAAGTTTAGCCATTGCCAGACATGGAGTGAGTGAGTTTGCCAAGGGGCCGAGCGCCACCCAAATTTTTCAGCCATTTTCACACATACCAACCTGGCTGGGGGTTCACTGGAAAAACCCCCACTCGCTCTCCTGCTTTATGGCATTCCAGACCCCCCCGCCTGTGTGCTTCGATTCCCCATGGGAAATAATTTCAGAACGGCCTGTTCCGTTTTGGGCCCCGGCGGCCATATCGGCCTAGGGAACGTCCACCCCGGTCCCCTTTGGGGGTAACGTGACGGTCCTCAGCGTGATTTGAGGGAAGGGGGGAGGGTCAATGTGGACAGACTTATTCCCAACCCCTTGGAGTTGGCAGAACACGTACAGCGCCCCTCCCAAAATCTGTACCCGGCCCACAATTCACCCAATGGGCCCTTGGGGGGAAAGTTCGTCCCTGGGCCAGGGACGGTCCACCCTGGGGGCAGGTGACCTTTTCTACGACGCGTTTGTAGCGCAGTTTAATTTTTTTCCCCAAAATGCTTTGCAGACCCGGGACGGCTTGCCTCTGAAAAAAATCGGCTGGGCACATTTATTGTTGGGGTGCCCAAAGCCCCTTTAATTTACGAAACTGTCATCCCACCGCCTAAGACAGCTTTTCAAGGGGCAGGAGTTTTGCAACCACAATCAGAGCCTTGCTCGGGTGGGTTTGCCGATAGGCCGTCTTTTATCCCTGCCGGCTCCGTGCTTTTTGTGGCCTGGTGTGTGGGTGACGGGAACTTGCACTGTGGGGGAATAACCTGGTCTCTGGACAACAGTGGGCAGAGGTTTTTTCATGGCGATCCTGTAGGAAACCAACCCCCGGTGTGAACTGGAGGAAAGGCTCCAACCGGGGAAGAGTGGGGCTGCTGTAGGTTGGCCTCATCCCAGTGGTTTTTGTACCAACAAAATCTTTACCCCACATGTTTCCACTATTTGTTGATTTAAAGGGTTTACGAACTTTTCCTCTTTTTAATTTTTGATTTCACGCTTGCATTTGACATAGCCCAAAAATCTCTGCAAAATTACAAAAAAAAAGGGCCACGCAAACAAATTTCCGGAGCGCCCGGGTTTGGGTTTGGAAGAGAACTGCTCCGAACGGTGCCCAAAATGGAGCACAGGCAAGCGGTCTGCAGCCACCCTCCCCTGTTTGGACCGTTGGGGCAACTCTCCCCGAGCGCCCCACCCCTTTCCCGTTCCTCACGCCCCTGTTTTGGGCTTGGACCTCATCTCTCCACCCCTACCCCTCCAACACCCGCTTTGTTGGTGGCTGGCCACACCATCCAAAAGAAAGGCAACGAGCTCATCATCTCAATGCGTTTTTGCGGTCGACCCGCACTGGCTTACCCGCCTCTTCAGATTAGAGGACCAGCGTTGCGCTCACGCATATGCTCTTCTTCACATTCCAGAAA
>JARQOD010011615.1:0-22757 GCA_033576555.1 Oophaga sylvatica
GCGCTGCAGAATATGTTTATAAAAATAAAGATTATTTATTTATATTATTTATTATTTGCTGTATGGAGCATTATATTGGGCCCATTATACTGTATAGAGCACAATATGGTGCCATTATATACTGTATGGAGCATTATATGAGGTTCATTATACTGTATGGAGCATGATATAAGGACCATTATACTGTATGGAGCATTGTATGGGGCCATTATATACCGAATGGAGCATTACATTGGGCCCATTATACTGTATGGAGCATTATATATTGGTGTTAAATACTGTATGGAGCACTATATGGGGCCATTATATACTGTATGGAGCAATATATGGGGCATTTATATACTGCATGGAACATTATATGGACCCATTATACTGTATGAAGCATTATATGGGGCCATTATATACTTATGAAGCATTATATGGGGCCCATTACACTGTATGGAGCATTATATGAGGGCCATTATACTGTATGGAGCAATATATGATGGCCATTATACTGTATGGAGCATTATATGGGGTCATTATACTGTATGGAGCATTATAATGGGGGCCATTATA
This sequence comes from Oophaga sylvatica, assembly GCA_033576555.1. Classification (NCBI taxonomy): domain Eukaryota; kingdom Metazoa; phylum Chordata; class Amphibia; order Anura; family Dendrobatidae; genus Oophaga; species Oophaga sylvatica. The sequence goes on from JARQOD010011615.1 coordinate 559, forward strand.
CTGAATGGAGCATTACATCTGTCCATTATGTACTGTGTGGAGCAATATATGGGGCCATTATTGTGACGACTCCCGGAGTGGACCCTCTGGGTCGCGATACCAACCCACCCTGGGCGAGCTGACCTAGTGAGAACCACCCCCTATACAGGGAGCGTCAGGGGCAGACCCAGGGGAGCAAAGTACCACGACTGCTGGAACCAGGTGGATAGCTCACAGAAGACGGGAGTACACAGGAAGTGGAAGTGTGCAAAGCGTGGACACAGGAACACGCAGAGAACAAAACAGTGCAAGGCAAGTACAGGACAGTGCAAGGCGTGTGCACAAGGGCACGCAAAGTACAGGATGATGCAAGGCGTGTGCCTGAGGGCACGCAGAGTACAAGACAGTGTAAGGCCCGTGCACGAGGGCATGGAGAGTACAGGACAGTGCAAGGTGGGTGCACGAGGGCACGCAGAGTATAGAACAGTGCAAGGCGTGTGCACGAGGGTACGCAGAGTACAGGACAGTGCAAGGCATGTGCACGAGGGCACGCAGAGTACAGGACAGTGCAAGTCGTGTGCCTGAGGGCACGCAGAGAATAAGGCTAGGCAGAGCGTGCGCTAGGAAGCACGCTAGGGTATAAGGTAAGGCAGAACACGCGCTGGGAGGCACGTTAGAACACAAGGCAAGGGACCTGAGTACAGAGAGCAGCCAAGCAGGAACCAAACAGGTCTAGCTAGGAAGCACAACAATAATCAGGCACTGCCTACAGGAAGAGGCAGCCTGTAATGTATGTAGTACAGTTCATATAGCGTCTTGTGCTTGGGTGCGATGAAAATACATGAGACACAGGTTTGATATAGAAAGTCTTGTATTACTTCATACAAGTTGGCAAAAATAGTCACACAGTTTGCAGACACAGAAGCAGGAGACACAGCAGGCCAGAGTAATCTAAGCTCAGCAATCACTCTCCACAACAGGTTCAGGATCTTCTTCTCTGTTACCGTAAGTCCATGCAAACGTGAGTCTTTCAAAGAGCAGGGTTCAGAGTCCACAAGTGCTTCAGAGTTCCTCAGTAGGAATAGCTGGAGTACAAGGTCCAAGGCTTTAGGAGTCAGGTCACAGGTTCACTGCAGGCTAGATTCTGAAGCACTGATTGCTCAGCTGTGGCTGCTTAAGAAGCAAAAGGAGAGAATCAGGGCGGGAACATGCAAGCTGGAAACTCCATTTTGACTGAGGGCAAGATAGCTGCAGCAAAACAGAAAGTAAAATGGCTGACGAACAAACTGAGTTTCAGGAACATGTACACAGAACCTTACATTACTCCCCCTTAGGGACAACCTCCGGATGACCTCAGGCCAGGCTTGTGTGGGTACCTCTGATGAAACTGACGGAGCAAGCAGGAGCATTAACGTTATTGACTGGTTCCCATGAGTTGTCCTCCACTGGGTAGCCCTGCCATTTAATCAGATATTGTAACTGATTTCTATACAACCTGGAATCTAAAATCCTTTCCACCACAAATTCTTCCTGACCATCGACTAGCACTGGGTCAGGGCAAGGAGAAGGAACGTCCAGGAAACGTATTGGGTGTCGCAGCCTTTAGTAGGGATACATGAAAGACAGGGTGAATTCTCATAGTTCTGGGCAGTTGAAGACGACAAGCAACGGCACTTATAATTTTACTGATTTTATAGGGTCCAATGTACTTATGTCCCAACTTAGACGATGGAATCCTTAACTTAAGATTTCTGGTTGACAGCCAGACCAAGTCTCCTACCTTGAAAGCTGGTGCAGGTTTACGAAATTTATCTGCTGCTTTCTTGTACCTTTCCTGAGCCGATTCCAGATTCTCCTTTAGAAGATCCATATTCTTCTGTAAAGACATGATTCTTTCAGCCACTGCTGGTAAAGGCGTTTCTATGGGAAATCGTGGTAGAATGTTAGGATGATAACCTAGATTAGAGTAAAAAGGAGACTGCTTAGTGGAGGCACTCTGAGAGTTGTTATACGAGAACTCAGCTAATGGAAGTAGATCCACCCAATCATCCTGTAGGTGGCAGATAAAGCAGCGGAGATACTGCTCCAGGGTTTGATTGGTTCGTTCGGTCTGTCCATTAGTCTGGGGATGAAAAGCAGAAGAAAGGTTTACTTTAATGTCCAATGCTGCACAGAAATTTTGCCAAAACCTAGAAGTGAATTGCACCCCTCGATCCGAAATAACCTCATCCGGTACTCCATGTAAGCGAAACACATCTTTAATCATCAAATCTGATGTCTGTTTTGCAGTGGGTAAGCCGACACAAGGGATAAAATGAGCTGCCTTTGTTAGACGGTCAACCACCACTAGAATGGTGTTCTTCCCTTGAGAGGTTGGTAACTCCACAATGAAGTCCATAGAAATGGATCCCCACGGGCGGGACGGGGTGAGAAGAGGCTGTAACAGACCAGTTGGTGAGGAGCGAGGTGTTTTGCATCTTGCACAGACTTCACATGAAGTGACATAGTTTAAAACATCCTTCCTGCAAGTGGGCCACCAAAAGAAACGAGAGAGAAATTCCTGTGTCTTTAGAATTCCTCTATGCCCAGCTATCTTGGAATCGTGAATGAGTTGCAATACTCTCAATCTGACTGTTTCAGGAATATACAGGCGTTGTCCCTGAATCCACACACCATTCTTAAAGACAAGACTTACGTCCCTTGGGGGTTGTGCCAAAAAGAAATCCGCATAGTATGCTTCCTTGATGTCCTTAAGTAGGTCTTGATTATGAATTACTCCTAGGATTCTAGAGTCAGGAAGAATAGTCTTAGGAGGAGTAATTGGACGTGTCTCTGCTGAGTAAATCCTAGAGAGTGCATCAGCCTTTCCATTGCGCGATCCTGGTCTATAAGAAATGATAAAATTAAATTGGTTTAAGAAAAGATTCCAGCGAGCCTGGCGAGGAGTCAGGCACTTAGCCGACCTGATAAACTCAAGGTTACGATGGTCTGTCAGGACGACTATTTGCTGTGCAGCTCCCTGAAGAAGGTGTCTCCATTCTTTGAAGGCGGCAATAATGGCCAACAACTCTCTATTGCCCACATCGTAGTTCCTCTCAGCCGAAGACAACTGCTGGGAAAAGAAGGCACAGGGATGCAAGACATTCTTCTCACCTGTTCTCTGAGAGAGTATAGCTCCAACGGCACAGTCTGAAGCATCCACCTCTATTATGAAGGCAAGCTCGGGGTTGGGATGTACTAGGATAGGTGCAGTGGTAAATTTATCTTTTAGACGGGAAAATGCTTCCTGGGCTTGGGGAGTCCAGGAGAACCTAGACTCTTTCCGGGTAAGTTGGGTGATAGGTGACACTACCTCAGAGAAATTTCTAATGAAACGTCTATAGAAGTTGGCAAACCCGATGAAGCGCTGTACCTCCTTCACATTTCTAGGACTTGGCCAATCCTTGATGGCTTGGGTTTTACTTCCATCCATACTAATTCCTTGTGTAGACAGTACATACCCCAGAAATTGAATTTCGGTCCTATGGAATTCACACTTTTCAAGTTTGATGTAAAGATGATTTTGTCTTAGACGTTCCAAGACCATTCTCACATGTCCATGATGTTCCTCTGTGGAGTTAGAAAAAATTAGAATATCATCCAAATAAATTACCACGAATGTATCTAGGAGATCCCTGAAGATGTCATTCACCAAGTGTTGGAAAGTGGCTGGGGCGGTACTCAGACCAAAAGGCATAACTAGATATTCAAAGTGTCCATAGCGTGACCTGAATGCAGTCTTCCATTCATCCCCAGGTCTAATACGGACTAAGTTATAGGCCCCACGAAGATCTAGTTTAGAGAAAATTTTGGCATGTCGCACTCTCTCCAATAACTCAGGGATTAAAGGCAATGGATAACGGTTTCTAATAGTAACCTTATTGAGTTCCCTATAGTCTACGCATGGTCTCAAGATCCATCTTTCTTCTTTACAAAGAAGATGGGTGCACCTGCAGGAGATGAAGAGGGGCGTATGAAGCCCTTGGCTAGATTTTCGTCTATGTAATCCTTTAAAGCCTTTAGCTCGGGCCCCGCCAGGGGGTAGATCTTACCAAAAGGTATCTCTGCTCCAGGCAATAATTCAATTGGACAATCATATGGACGGTGAGGAGGAAGCTGGTCAGCGTTCTTCTTGTCACATAAATCCACATAGTCCTGGTATACAGCTGGTAGTTCAGGGACTGACATGGTTCCTTTAGGAACAGAGCAAGCTGAAACTTTTGGACTCATCTGTTTCTCTGGAAAGTGTAATTCCTTGGTCTCCCAGTTAATGGTAGGATTCTGAGCCTGCAGCCATGGTAGCCCTAGAATAATGGGAAAGTGGGGAGAAGAGATAAGCATAAAGGACAGTTTCTCTTGATGATCTTTACCCATAAGAACCCTCAAAGGCTCTGTTTCCTGATCCACTGGTCCAGAGGTCAGCAGGGAGCCATCCACAGTTTCCATCTGTACTGGAGTAGCCTTCTTCACTGAACGTATCCCCTGTTTCAGAGCAAAGGAGACATCCATAAAATTTCCACTTGCCCCTGAGTCGATCATAGCAGAGCTAGACACCCAAGCTGAGTCAACCCAGAGTTTGATGGAAAGAAAGCAATGAGAATTGTTTTTTTTACAACTCAGCTGGGACACCGCTGAGGAAACTTGAAAAATGGCAGCGTTTACACAGTCAACGTCCTCAGAGGTAACGGAGTTTAAGTCCGAGAAATCAAGATCTGTTGCTGCAGATCTCTCTGGAGCCTGAGGCTCGGACCTGACAGATCCCCTCTCGCAACACTCACAATGAATGAGTGCTGCAGTAGTCTTACGAGAACGGCTGGGGCAGTTTATAATGAAGTGCCCTGACTTACCACAATAGAAACATAGATTCTCCTTAAAACGATGTTCCTTGCGTGCATCACTAACCCGTCGTTGTAAAGAGTCTACCTGCATGGGTTCAGGTTCAGGTTCCCGTGTAATCCTACTCAAAGGTTCCTTAGCTGGAGAGGAAGGTAGGAAAAGGTTAGTGCGATTGCTTTTGAACCATCTCTCTTGCCTGCGTTCAGTCAGACGAGTATCAATACGGATGCAGTAGTTAATAAAGTCACCTAACGCAGTGGGAGGGTCGGCACGAGCAAGTTCATCCTTAATCAGTGGAGATAACCCCTTTCGAAAAATAGATTTTTTGGCGGAACTGTCCCAGGTGGTATCAAGGGCCCATCTCCTGAAATCCAAGGCATATTCAGCTGCCGAGTGCTTACCTTGGCGCAAAGCTAACATGGCTGCTTCAGCTGTTGCACCTCGATTGGGGTCATCAAACACCTGCCCCATGGCTGAAATAAAAGCATCAAGGTGATTCAAACAATCATCCTCAGTCTCAATCAGAGGGTTTGCCCACATCAAAGCCTTGTTGGTAAGCAACATAATTATAGTAAGCACCTTAGATCGTTCAGTGGGAAATTGTGAAGCATGTGCAGAAAAAAAAAGATTGCATTGATTAATAAATCCCCTGAATTTCTCACGTTCACCGCCAAAACGAAAAGGGGGCAACTTGGGAATCCCAGAACTCGGGGCTACGGCAGGAGCCTGGACTCGCTCTTCTAGAACCTCAATCCTGGCTCGCAAATCCTGGCAGTCTGTCCAAACACTTGCAAATTGTGATTAGTGAGGTCCTGTAGGCTTGAAAAACGGGTCTTTATATTCTGCAAATCTGCAAGAATATTATCAGTCACTCCGCAAAGTTCCTTTATGCGGGCCTCCATTTTCCAGATCTTTTAAGACAGGAGTACTGGAAGAAGAGGAGAGGAGAGAAAAAAAAAAAAACAATAGTGTTTACCTGTGGTAACACTGCAGAGAGGAAAAAAAAAATTAAGGGAACTGCTCACCTGGAATGGTTGTGAGAAGTCACAACCACTATCATCACAGAAAGTTCACCCGGACATCTGATATCCACAGTTACAGCAGACAAAAAAGAGAAAGAAAAAAAAAAACAATAGTGTTTACCTGTGGTAACACTGCAGAAAAAAAAACACTTAAGGGAATTGCTCACCTGGAATGGTTGTGAGAAGTCACAACCACTGTCATCACAGAAAGTACAACCGGACATCCGATATCCACAGTTACAGCAGACACAGCCTTTCCAGACCCAGCAGACACTAACGTTTTGGGCTTCAGAATCTTGTAATGTATGTAGTACAGTTCATATAGCGTCTTGTGCTTGGGTGCGATGAAAATACATGAGACACAGGTTTGATATAGAAAGTCTTGTATTACTTCATACAAGTTGGCAAAAAATAGTCACACAGTTTGCAGACACAGAAGCAGGAGACACAGCAGGCCAGAGTAATCTAAGCTCAGCAATCACTCTCCACAACAGGTTCAGGATCTTCTTCTCTGTTACCGTAAGTCCATGCAAACGTGGGTCTTTCAAAGAGCAGGGTTCAGAGTCCACAAGTGCTTCAGAGTTCCTCAGTAGGAATAGCTGGAGTACAAGGTCCAAGGCTTTAGGAGTCAGGTCACAGGTTCACTGCAGGCTAGATTCTGAAGCACTGATTGCTCAGCTGTGGCTGCTTAAGAAGCAAAAGGAGAGAATCAGGGCGGGAACATGCAAGCTGGAAACTCCATTTTGACTGAGGGCAAGATAGCTGCAGCAAGACAGAAAGTAAAATAGCTGACGAACAAACTGAGTTTCAGGAACATGTACACAGAACCTTACACAGCCATAGAGACAGAACGTCCGTAGTCAGGCTCAGGAGCGCATGCGCACTGGACAAGGATCTGGAATCAAGTGAGTAGTATAGGGGCACTACCATTCATCAAACTCAATCTGACAGGTCGACACGCCCCCTATCATTTAATCCGTCTCTCTGGGATTTGATCTGTCTGAACTTTGCTCAGGCTGGGAAATCTGAGCTGCTGGATTTGTGAATTTCAATCAAAGTGATTTATTCGTCTCTATTGATATTTCATCCCGTGGATTTGATTAGTCTGTGTTGTTTTAGTGAATTAAAGAGTGATTCTTGATCTTTTTGTTTGGGGAGAAACTTTTAAGGACCCTGTAAATGTATAAGGAGTTCTAGTTAAATGCAGACTTCTGTATATAACTAGTATATAAGGATTTTTAGTGAATTAAAGAGTGAATCTTGATCTTTTTTGTGGAGAGAAACTTTTAAGGACCCATTAAATGCATGTAAAACACTATTGTGGTGGAATTTGGAATTATGACGCTCATCTTATAGTTTTATTCAGTATATATATTTTTAGCTTGGCAGTGTATCTACACTTATATCAGTACTGGGAAGAATGTAATGACATGGAGTTAGGAATTTCCATGGAATTATAACGCTCATCTTACAGTTTTATTCAGTATATATATTTTTAGCTTGGCAGTGTATCTACACTTATATCAGTACTGGGAAGAATGTAATGACATGGAGTTAGGAATTTCCAGACTAGTTTCTGAGTTTTAGTGAAATACAGACTTTTGTTACAGATCGGTAAGCTATTACCAAGCTGTGTATCTAAGGCTTGTGTTGTGTTGAGAGGAGCATATTTTTCTATTTACTAACTAACATGGTACATAGATATACATCTTTACTGGCACATAGAAATGTAGTACAACAGTGTTGACATGAATTGTCAGAATGAGTGAAGGTCGATGCTACGGTAATTCAGGCAAACAGTAAATAGTATTGCATTGTGTATAGTCAGTGGGATCTTTTAAAACCAACACATTTATGTGTATTCTTCTAGCAGTGCCCATAAAACCGAAGGTTTCTAGCAAACATAACCTGCACTAATGTGATTTTAAAACAATGGGTTTCTGAAGGGTCTTCCCACACTACCACTCTGTGGGAAGCTGTGTGGAAATGACATAGGCATAAGAGATCATTCATCTTAAAAACGTTTATTGCCAGAACTAATCATGATTTTACTGTAATAAATAAATACATCTCAAAGACATTTCAAGCATTGAATTAATTGTGACACCAAAATGTCGATACAAATGGCAATACAGGTCATGGGATTCTCTCTAGACAGGAACAACGCTGTTGAATGCTCCAACACGTGTAGTGAGGGTTTTTTAAAGTTGATTTCTTCTCAGCAATGAAATTTCTCACAATTGTATCATTACGCGGTTTATCAGCAGAAAACTTCTCCAATATCTTACTGAACTGCATGTTCCGAGCTAAAAAATGTAAAAAGTACAGGCAGTAGCACTATATGTATGTAAAGGTAATTTATCTATGGGTGTTCTTTTATGAGCAGCAGTAATTTATCTGTGTGTGTGTGTGTGTGTGTTTCACACAGGACACGGGCTGTGATCCATCTATTGTGTGGGAAAAGTCAATGCGAGCGCACATTATGAGGTGATCATATTATGTACAGGTAGATGTTACAATATAAGAATGTGATTTTAAAACAAGGGGTTTAAAAATAGCCAAATGCAGACAGGCATGAACTACATTCAAATCAATATATAATAGTGCACATCTCCATATCTTATATGTTATAGCAATAATAGACTAATCCGGACTAAACAATAATAACCTCCATATATTTGTCCATATATATGCAGTCTATGTAACTCACAATATCCCCCAATAGGCAGACATATATGCACTATATATAGGATTATAAGTATCTCAATGAAGCAGGTATATCAATAAAGTAACTGCCCCATCACAGCTGCTAATATAATGCTGTTACCATGCAGGTGCAGAGCTCATGTCCATATATATGCAATCTATGTAACTCACAATACCCCTCCCAATAGGCAGACATATATGCACTATATATAGGATTATAAGTATCTCAATGATTCAGGTATATCAATAAAGTAACTTCTCCATCACAGTTGCTAATATAATGATGTTAGCATGCGAGTGCAGAGCTCACAATACATACTGTGCGTGCATATGAAGTCAATTAGTAAATCCATATGAGGAGCTATATTAAAAAAGCATCGCCATAGATGTGAGATCATACCTGAATGCTGCTTGGAACCCCATGTGTATAGCCCTCATTTCTCGCACTGTTTGCTACAGATAGATCAATTATTAAGCCAGGAGTAAACATAGTGATTGTTTCATGTGAGAATACAGGCATAGGATGGGAGTCATTACTTAGATTTTGTTATTCTGCGGCTATTTTTAACTGTTTCATGTGAGAATACAGACATAAGATGGGACCATTACTTAGTGTATACTATTTATGTACAAAGATGATACGGAAAATATATGTTTCCAAAGTTTAATTGTAGCGAATCAGGGTGTATTAAACTGATTACTAACCCAATTACGGCAACTTGATAACAAATTCACAACAAACTCGTTATTTTGGGACTATTTTTTAACGATCCTAAGACCCTCAGATATGAAAGACAGGCAGCGCATCGCTGCTGTTTTGGAAAATACCATATTTCATAGATGGTGCTGATCCGCTGAATCATTTTTAAACACTCATGCACCCACACCATTTTGATCACCATTCAACAAAAAATTGAGGCATGTTGGAACATGTCCCGACCTATTTTGGCCCATGACAAATGTTCTGACTCTCAGATGCTATTTTATTAGTTACCATACGAATATTATACCGAGTCAAGGTGTATTAAAGTGATTACTAACCCGATTACGGTAACTTGATAACAAATTCACAACAAATTCGTTATTTTGTGACTATTTTTAACTGTTTCATGTGAGAATACAGGCATAGGATGGGGGCAATACTTAGTGTATACTATTTATATTGATCAATATTCAACAAAAATTGAGGCATGTTGGAACATGTCCTGGCCTATATTGTAGCGAATCAGGGTGTATTAAACTGATTACTAACCCGATTACGGTAACTTGATAACAAATTCACAACAAATTCGTTATTTTGTGACTATTTTTAACTGTTTCATGTGAGAATATAGGCATAGGATGGTGCCAAAACTTAGTGTATACTATTTATTTTGATCAACATTCAACAAAAATTGAGGCATGTTGGAACATGTCCCGACCTATTTTGGCCCATGACAAATGTTCTGACTCTCAGATGCTATTTTATTAGTTGCCATACGAATATTATACCGAGTCAAGGTGTATTAAAGTGATTACTAACCCGATTACGGTAACTTGATAACAAATTCACAACAAATTCGTTATTTTGTGACTATTTTTAACTGTTTCAGGTGAGAATACAGGCATAGGATGGGGGCAATACTTAGTGTATACTATTTATTTTGATCAATATTCAACAAAAATTGAGGCATGTTGGAACATGTCCCGACCTATTTTGGCACATGACAAATGTTCTGACTCTCAGATGCTATTTTATTAGTTACCATACGAATATTATAGCGAGTCAAGGTGTATTAAACTGTGTGAGACAGTGAGTGAATATGTGATGAATGGGGTGTACATTTCACCTAGGTATAAGGGAAATGTGTGGCTTTGTGGACCTAGTGGTGGAGAAAGGTCACTACACCTCACATTCAGCACACACTTGCAGCACAAGCCTGAAACTACTCAGGTCTTAATTAGGAGACCAGTAGTAGGTGTCTGCAAACACAATCTGAGAGCTAGTTTAGCCTGGACACAGGAAGGTGTCTCGGCACAAGAAACAGTCTCCAAGAGTGTTAGAGCTGTCTTTAGCCTGGACCAGAGAGGTGTCCTGGCACAAGAAACAGTCTCCAAGAGTGTTAGAGCTGTCTTTAGCCTGGACACAGAGAGGTGTCCTGGCACAAGGAAGCAGTCTCCCAGAGTGTTTGAGCTATCTCAGTTTGGGTGCAGGAAGGACCCCGGACATAGGAGTAGTCTCAGTGCGAATCCGTGTGAAGAGCGGCTGAATAGGAGTGGATCTCTCTCAAGTCTAGACATGGAAGGTGCCTTCAGACACAAGGAGGAGTATCTGTGAAGCTCCATACTGGTAACATATGTGATATGTGTTGTTTTGGGCACAGACTGGTAGAGTCTGGGTCCCGGATAGAGAGGGCCATCTATCTAAGTGTAATTAGAGGCTAGACAAGACCAGGTTTTCTGTTTATGCTTTGTTTTAATCTGTTTGCTGTGGACTTTAATAAAGCTGGTTGCGGCCAGTTTTGCACCAGAACTGCTGTCTGAATGAACTGTTTTCATGCCATTCTGTCTACCCAGACAGCGATCCTAGAGCTATATCCCCTGAAATGCTACAATTGGCGGAGAATGCTGGGGCAGCGCAGTGCCTGATACAGTTAGTGCTGGAGTGTGTATGCAGCACAGAGGCTTAGAGACAGCATTAAAGGTGAAGTCTATTGAAATAGCAGCAGAAAAAAAAAAAAAAAAGTGTGTCAGCAGAAACGTCTGTTTGGAGCAGTCTTGGAGAGACAGTGGCCCTGATAGGGTCTGCAGAGAGAAAATGTATGCACAGCAAAGCTGAACTTGTTGTGAAAATGACTGTGGAATGTGCAGCAGCAAAAGAAAAGTCTGTGGAGCAGTCTTAAAGAGACAGGAGCCCTAATAGACTTTGCAAAGGAAAAAAAAAAAAAAGTGTCTGCACAGCAGAGATGAATTTTTCTATGGAAAAGACTGTAGAGTGTGTATGTCTTGAGTGAAGACTGCCGTTGTTAAGACAGAGAAGTCTGACAGCATGGATGACAGCATGGAGGCGCTGTTTGAACAAATGGCACAAGTTAATGTGCAACATAAAACTGCCGGGGTTGAGACAGATAAGTTCGGCAGTATGGAGGAGCTCATTGAGTACCTGGCCCAGGCCCAGCGGAGCCTGCAGCAGAGCATGGAGCAGCAGCGCCTGCAGCACCAGCAGCGCATGCAGCAGGCCCAGCAGCAATTCCTGCAGCAGCAGCAGGAGAATGACCGGTTGTTTTTTGAGCAGATTGCAGCTCTCAACACCTCGTCCCAGAGTAATGTTGTGAAGGTACCTGCGTTGTCCACTGTAAAGAAGGCGGTAAGACGGTCCCTGAAAAAGATGACACCTCGTGATGATGTGGAGGTATATCTCACTAGGTTTGAGAGATTGGCAGAGAAGGAGAATCTGCCCCTATCTGAATGGGCCATGATGGTCGCACCCTATCTGATTGGAGAGCCCCAAAGGGCATATGCTGACCTGAGCGAGCAGGACAGCCAAGACTATGGCAAGTTGAAAGCGGAGATTCTTACCCGGCTGGGTGTTACGGTGACAGCCCGTGCCAGGGGAGTTCATGACTGGAGATACAGTTGGGAGTCTGCAGTCAGCAGGCTTGATTATGGAGTTGAAAAGGTGATAGTGGACCGCTACACCCAAGCACGTCCTCCTGAGGTACAGCCGTCTGAGAGGTCGTCACTTCAGAGTTCCCGGACGCTGAACTCTCGCGGTAAGAGCGTTCCAGCTGTTGGGGACATGGGGTATGCTGATAAGCTGGTTCAGGCCCGAGGGGACATGTGGGTGGGAGAGTGTGATGGACAGTGTTGGAGCTGGCGTGAAATTGCAGCCAACTGTCCAATAGAGGGGGAGCCTATGTGTTGTGATGTTGGCAGATCCCTCTCTCTCTGCGCAGAACCTGTGTGTGTGTCCACCTCAGCCGAAGAGACTGGACCACAGGGGTCCCCGGTGGTTGTAAATGACTGCCCAGCACAGGCCCTCTTGGACTTAGAGAGTCCAGTGACTTCCGTATGTGACAGCTTGATTGATAGGGACTTCATCCCTGATAAGCACCTGAGTATGGTGTGCATCCATGGAGACACCAAAGTCTACCCAGAGACTGCCGTGGACTTGGTCCCCAAACTCGGGGAGGTTTCATATGAAGGGGGGGTAGTGAAGAACCTGGTGCAACCGTCATATTGGGTAATGACTTTCCCCGGTCTAAGGATCTCTGGGGAAAAATGTTTCTGATGAACAGTGTGATGAAGCTCCTATTGAGGGTGCGCAGTCCCGAGGGGCGGAACACAATGCTAGTGGGCCATTAAAATTATGTGATAATGATGATGACCATGATAATGATGCTGATATTGATAATGATAATGATGATCATGATAATGATGATGATAATGATGATGATGCTAATCATAATAGTGATGATACTGATGATGATCATGATAAAGATGAAATTCCTTTGCAGGTGATGTTGGGAGACGAGGATGGTGGTTCTCGGGAACCGAGTGTCCCTGACCTGCCTGTGTCTTGTGACAATTTTGGGAGTGAGCCGGTGCGAGACCCCACTCTTCGACGGCACAGGAAAATATGATTGTTCTAAATGAGGTTTCCCAGGAGCCTGGCTCTGAGGAGAGGTTTCCTCATGCTGCCATGAACAATAACCTATTGTATAGGGACACTGAAGTCCAGGGAGAGGTCGTGAGTCAGCTCCTGGTACCTGAGCTATAGAGAAGTATAGTGCTGGGTTGTCACATAGTCACATACTTGAGGGACCAGATGGTGAAGTTAATGTTGTGGATGACATGTTAACTAAGGTTCCAGAGCAGGATGTGAATGAAAGTGAATTGTATAACCCTGACAGTGAGCAGGATATGAATGAAAATGAATTGTATAACCCTGACAGTGAGCAGGATGTGAATGAAAATGAAGTGTATAGCCCTGACAGTGAGCCAGATGTGGCTGAGAAAAAGGGGTCAGATAGTGATAGTGAATTATCTGATGACCATAAAGCAACCAGTGCAAATGAGGAAGGCATGGTAGCAGAGGAGGTTGAGAGTCCTGAGAAGAAAGCTGATGCTGACCTTACAGCCAGACAGAAGATGGCATCTGAAGATGTTTTACAGTTGGCCGGTTCCCTGGCGAAGACTAAGGTGAAAGGAGGAGAGCTGAGCTTTAAAGGCAGGACTCTGAAACTGAACACAGCACAAGTGGATGCTGTTGAAGATGAGAAGTTGTCAGTGTGTGGTGTGGATCTGCATCATGCCAAGGACTCTGAAGGTGATGCTGCAGAGGTGGAAAAAGCCATGGAAGTGGTGGTCACCAAGCCAGATGCCTCATCAGAAGCTGAGGTTTCAAGTGAAGCTGTGAGGAGCAAGACTGAAGATATGGGGACTGACTCTGTCCAGGAATCTGTTTCTGCCGAAGACAGCGGCGTGGACGGGTTACGGTCCGGATCAGTAGCTGGCATTGGTGAGCTCAAGCGCACTTTCAGGGAGGCTACATGGAGCCATCCCAACAAATGGGAAAAGCGATGTGTCACTCCGTTGCCGCTGCAGACACACGGGAGCCCAGATGGGATGCAGAACGTGGCTGAAGAGGTAGAGTCTAGGACTGACGGTGGGGCTTCTGGGCATGTCTTGCCAGAAGAGCCTGAAAGTGGGGAACTGGAGAAAAGTGAAAAACCCCCTATACCTTCTGTGATAGTTGGTGACACATGGTCAGTGCACCAGGGACAGGAGGTACGTGAGTTTCTGAGGAAGAGTCAGCAGAGGTGTTCTGATGTGTCGGGTCGTGCTTCTCTGGCCAGGCACTGTGTCGAAGGTGAGCCCGGCCCTAAGGTCAAGATGAAACCGTGCAGGATACCCGAGGCCCGCAGAGAGTATAGGCCTGGGAGGGTACAGGGTACTGCGGATGCTTCAGATAAAGAGAAAGCTGATGTTGGCTATGACTCAGGTGAAGATACAAGTGACAGTGGTGGAGATGAAGCTGGTGAGGGCCATGACTGGTCCGGAGTTCACTGTCTCTGTTGGATTGTTGACCAGCCCTCCGGTCTGGATGACCAGCCCTCCGGTCTGGAGAAGAGGGAGGGGATATGTGAGACAGTGAGTGAATATGTGATGAATGGGGTGTACATTTCACCTAGGTATAAGGGAAATGTGTGGCTTTGTGGACCTAGTGGTGGAGAAAGGTCACTACACCTCACATTCAGCACACACTTGCAGCACAAGCCTGAAACTACTCAGGTCTTAATTAGGAGACCAGTAGTAGGTGTCTGCAAACACAATCTGAGAGCTAGTTTAGCCTGGACACAGGAAGGTGTCTCGGCACAAGAAACAGTCTCCAAGAGTGTTAGAGCTGTCTTTAGCCTGGACACAGAGAGGTGTCCTGGCACAAGAAACAGTCTCCAAGAGTGTTAGAGCTGTCTTTAGCCTGGACACAGAGAGGTGTCCTGGCACAAGGAAGCAGTCTCCCAGAGTGTTTGAGCTATCTCAGTTTGGGTGCAGGAAGGACCCCGGACATAGGAGTAGTCTCAGTGCGAATCCGTGTGAAGAGCGGCTGAATAGGAGTGGATCTCTCTCAAGTCTAGACATGGAAGGTGCCTTCAGACACAAGGAGGAGTATCTGTGAAGCTCCATACTGGTAACATATTTGATATGTGTTGTTTTGGGCACAGATTGGTAGAGTCTGGGTCCGGATAGAGAGGGCCATCTATCTAAGTGTAATTAGAGGCTAGACAAGCCCAGGTTTTCTGTTTATGCTTTGTTTTAATCTGTTTGCTGTGGACTTTAATAAAGCTGGTTGCGGCCAGTTTTGCACCAGAACTGCTGTCTGAATGAACTGTTTTCATGCCATTCTGTCTACCCAGACAGCGATCCTAGAGCTATATCCCCTGAAATGCTACAACTGATTACTAACCCGATTACGGTAACTTGATAACAAATTCACAACAAATTCGTTATTTTGTGACTATTTTTAACTGGTTCATGTGAGAATACAGGTATAGGATGGGGCCGATACTTAGTGTATACTATTTATGTACAAAGATGATAGGAAAATATATGTTTCCAAAGTTTACTGACAGGGAGTACATAGTAGGGGAGAGCCCTCATGCATTGGTGACCACGGCAACTTGATAACAAACTCACAACAGATTCGTTATTTTGGGACTATTTTTTAACGATGCTAAGCCCCTCAGATAGGGTTTTTTATGGTTTAATACTGATAGACACATTGTGAACTGGCATATAGGGTCCATGTGAGACACCATATTTTCAACATTTTTGCTCCTTCACAGATTTATTATGCATTATATTTTTTTTATTTTGCTTAAGGATCATGTACAAGGAGTTTTTATGGTTTAATACTGATAGACATATTGGCCCAGGCATGTCCTGGCATGCCTGAACAAGTCCTGGTCACGTGACAACCGTGGAAAAAACAACCCTGAAATTCATAAACTATGTGCTGGCCGTTAACACGCGCACAGTCATCTAGAAAATATTGAGCGAGTTGCTTCACAAACCCTCTCAAGGCATGTTGAATGTTAACGTTCTCGGTATGCGCTACATACATGAACCTCTGTATAGCCTGGGATGCGTAGCGTTCTTGCAGCGCAGACCTATTTTTAAAGACGCTAAGCCCCATCAGGTATAAAAGACAGGCATGTTGAGACGTGTCCCGGCCTATTTTGGCACAGAACCACACCTATGCAACGATTTTGATCAGCATTCAACAAAAAATTGCGTGCAAGCTTTTTAGCATACCTGTACAAACTTTTTAACATACCTGTGTTTCGGACTCACATGGCGTACCAGAAGCACCCAGTGCCATGTACTCTAGCTCATAATATTTCACATCGGGTATGGGACCTACATAGCTTTGTTTTCTCAGGTATTAAAAAGCGTGGAAAACTGAAAATCCCGAGGCCTGAGGTAATTTAATGAGCTTCATGGGGATAAAATGTATCGAGTCTATGAACCTTATAGACAAAACGGGTAGCGTCACACACAAGACGACGACACCTCGGGCTATCACATTTACCGGTAGTTTTCAAAAACCACTGGCTTAACAATAAAGTAAGAATCGTGGCGATCTGCATTGTGGGCTATAAATGTATAGTCTGAAAATTTACCGCTGGTAAAGAACAGTAAAAAGTCGTGCATACAACTATCATCCTCAAACACCCAGAGCTATCACAAACACTATTGCCTACAGAGGCGGCCCCGCGAGAATTTCTGGATGTGTGTATCAAGAGGCTCCTTGCTTTGACCAATTGTTTGCTTGTGAATGCTGACATTTCCAGGATCATTATAGTTGTGTAAATGCGCTTTTGGGGCTCGTGTATCGGCCCCTAGGGTGTGATGCGTGATCATTTTAATTATTTTTCAATTCATAACCATACGTTCTCAGGCAGACAGGTTTATTTCACAGAAGTTGACTGTACAGTTGCATAATTTTTGTTTAAAATCATACATTTGCATAATTTTGTTTAAAATCACACAGTTCTGCGATAATGTCGGGTGTTGGACACGCACTTATCAGTCTTTCATACGTGTCGCAGAAAGATTTTAGTCTGTTCTGCGAGAGTTTATTATGCACGTACTGTGCAGACATGTCAAGAAACATTTTGGTGTGTTCACCAGTCCATACGGGTGTTGGGGTGTAAGGCGATCGACCATCATCCTTCTGCTTCTTACTTACACGACGGCGCGATACCGTGCGTTTCTTTGACGGTAATGCATCGGCTGAATTGGCAGATGCTGCTTCCGCGTTGCTATTTGCAGATTCTGTAGCTTGACACAGACGTATATTCTTAAGCCGACTACTCTCAGTATTCCCGGGGTGCTCGGTTGGCGCATCGTTTTCTTCACGATCTGCGACACACCCGTGTGAAAGAGGCTCCGTTCTCACTTCCGTTCTGTTCTCAAATCCATAATTGCGCTGCTGCAAAACTCGCGAATGACGATCCTCCGTAACTAAAGAAAAGATACGTTGTGTAGTTAACCGCTAAGTGTGGGAGATATAGGAAGAGCTACATGAGCCTCTTTACTCTGATTCAACGCGATATTTGTAAAGCTACTAGCACCGATTATCTGTGAAACCGATGCATGATTGTTTGTATAAGTACACTATAGAGAGGCCTAGACATATATACTTACAAGTATCCCCCGGGTGCTGATCTACAGAGAATACTACTGATGCATGATTGTTTGTATAAGTACACTATAGAGCGGGCTAGACATATATACTTACAAGTATGCCCCGGGTGCTGATCTACAGAGAATGCTGAATTAAAAGACATCTCGCTGCTCAGGCGCCCGTATGGGGCTGTTTTCTCCCCTCAAACTGCAACCTCACGGGCGATACTTTAGCAGCTGTAAATAAAATATAGCATACATGAATGCGCACAACACATTCACAAACGTGGTCACCAATGCATGAGGGCTCTCCCCTACTATGTACTCCCTGTCAGTAAATTTTGGAAACATATATTTTCCGTATCATCTTTGTACATAAATAGTATACACTAAGTATCGGCCCATCCTATACCTGTATTCTCACATGAACCAGTTAAAAATAGTCACAAAATAACAAATTTGTTGTGAATTTGTTATCAAGTTACCGTAATCGGGTTAGTAATCACTTTAATACACCTTGACTCGCTATAATATTCGTATGGTAACTAATAAAATAGCATCTGAGAGTCAGAATATTTGTCATGTGCCAAAATAGGTCGGGACATGTTCCAACATGCCTCAATTTTTGTTGAATATTGATCAAAATAAATAGTATACACTAAGTATTGCCCCCATCCTATGCCTGTATTCTCACCTGAAACAGTTAAAAATAGTCACAAAATAACGAATTTGTTGTGAATTTGTTATCAAGTTACCGTAATCGGGTTAGTAATCACTTTAATACACCTTGACTCGGTATAATATTCGTATGGTAACTAATAAAATAGCATCTGAGAGTCAGAACATTTGTCATGGGCCAAAATAGGTCGGGACATGTTCCAACATGCCTCAATTTTTGTTGAATGTTGATCAAAATAAATAGTATACATAAGTTTTGGCACCATCCATATGCTATATTCCACATGAAACAGTTAAAAATAGTCACAAAATAACGAATTTGTTGTGAATTTGTTATCAAGTTACCGTAATCGGGTTAGTAATCAGTTTAATACACCCTGATTCGCTACAATATAGGCCGGGACATGTTCCAACATGCCTCAATTTTTGTTGAATATTGATCAAAATAAATAGTATACACTAAGTATTGCCCCCATCCTATGCCTGTATTCTCACATGAAACAGTTAAAAATAGTCACAAAATAACGAATTTGTTGTGAATTTGTTATCAAGTTACCGTAATCAGGTTAGTAATCACTTTAATACACCTTGACTCGGTATAATATTCGTATGGTAACTAATAAAATAGCATCTGAGAGTCAGAACATTTGTCATGGGCCAAAATAGGTCGGGACATGTTCCAACATGCCTCAATTTTTTGTTGAATGGTGATCAAAATGGTGTGGGTGCATGAGTGTTTAAAAATGATTCAGCGGATCAGCACCATCTATGAAATATGGTATTTTCCAAAACAGCAGCGATGCGCTGCCTGTCTTTCATTCTGAGGGTCTTAGCATCGTTAAAAAATAGTCCCAAAATAACGAGTTTGTTGTGAATTTGTTATCAAGTTGCCGTAATTGGGTTAGTAATCAGTTTAATACACCCTGATTCGCTACAATTAAACTTTGGAAACATATATTTTCCGTATCATCTTTGTACATAAATAGTATACACTAAGTAATGGTCCCATCTTATGTCTGTATTCTCACATGAAACAGTTAAAAATAGCCGCAGAATAACAAAATCTAAGTAATGACTCCCATCCTATGCCTGTATTCTCACATGAAACAATCACTATGTTTACTCCTGGCTTAATAATTGATCTATCTGTAGCAAACAGTGCGAGAAATGAGGGCTATACACATGGGGTTCCAAGCAGCATTCAGGTATGATCTCACATCTATGGCGATGCTTTTTTAATATAGCTCCTCATATGGATTTGCTAATTGACTTCATATGCACGCACAGTATGTATTGTGAGCTCTGCACTCGCATGCTAACATCATTATATTAGCAACTGTGATGGAGAAGTTACTTTATTGATATACCTGAATCATTGAGATACTTATAATCCTATATATAGTGCATATATGTCTGCCTATTGGGAGGGGTATTGTGAGTTACATAGATTGCATATATATGGACATGAGCTCTGCACCTGCATGGTAACAGCATTATATTAGCAGCTGTGATGGGGCAGTTACTTTATTGATATACCTGCTTCATTGAGATACTTATAATCCTATATATAGTGCATATATGTCTGCCTATTGGGGGATATTGTGAGTTACATAGATTGCATATATATGGACAAATATATGGAGGTTATTATTGTTTAGTCCCGGATTAGTCTATTATTGCTATAACATATAAGATATGGAGATGTGCACTATTATATATTGATTTGAATGTAGTTCATGCCTGTCTGCATTTGGCTATTTTTAAACCCCTTGTTTTAAAATCACATTCTTATATTGTAACATCTACCTGTACATAATATGATCACCTCATAATGTGCGCTCGCATTGACTTTTCCCACACAATAGATGGATCACAGCCCGTGTCCTGTGTGAAACACACACACACACACAGATAAATTACTGCTGCTCATAAAAGAACACCCATAGATAAATTACCTTTACATACATATAGTGCTACTGCCTCTACTTTTTACATTTTTTAGCTCGGAACATGCCGTTCAGTAAGATATTGGAGAAGTTTCTGCTGATAAACCGCGTAATGATACAATTGTGAGAAATTTCATTGCTGAGAAGAAATCAACTTTAAAAAACCCTCACTACATGTGTTGGAGCATTCAACAGCGTTGTTCCTGTCTAGAGAGAATCCCATGACCTGTATTGCCATTTGTATCGACATTTTGGTGTCACAATTAATTCAATGCTTGAAATGTCTTTGAGATGTATTTATTTATTACAGTAAAATCATGATTAGTTCTGGCAATAAACGTTTTTAAGATGAATGATCTCTTATGCCTATGTCATTTCCACACAGCTTCCCACAGAGTGGTAGTGTGGGAAGACCCTTCAGAAACCCATTGTTTTAAAATCACATTAGTGCAGGTTATGTTTGCTAGAAACCTTCGGTTTTATGGGCACTGCTAGAAGAATACACATAAATGTGTTGGTTTAAAAGATCCCACTGACTATACACAATGCAATACTATTTACTGTTTGCCTGAATTACCGTAGCATCGACCTTCACTCATTCTGACAATTCATGTCAACACTGTTGTACTACATTTCTATGTGCCAGTAAAGATGTATATCTATGTACCATGTTAGTTAGTAAATAGAAAAATATGCTCCTCTCAACACAACACAAGCCTTAAGGTACTGCCACACTAAACAATCCCGCTAGCGATCACGATAACGACGCATACTAATGCGATCGCTAGCGGGATTGTTTCTATATCACTAAATGCGGCCACATTTAGCGATATAGTTAACGACCTATCGCCGTTAGCGATCTTCTTAACGACTTTAGCGGTACAAAAGTACCGCTAAATCGCTAAGAAAAGGTCCACACAGCGATTAGATACTTACCCAGCGGGAGCGCCGACAGAAAATAGGGTCCGGAGCGATTCCAGCGACGAGCGAGATCACAGCAGGAAGCTCGTCGCTGGAAGCTGCCGCACTGAACAACATCGCTAACAGGATCGCTAAATATGACGTTTTTTAGCGATCCCGTTAGCGATATTGTTTAGTGTGGCATACCCTTTAGATACACAGCTTGGTAATAGCTTACCGATCTGTAACAAAAGTCTGTATTTTACTAAAACTCAGAAACTAGTCTGGAAATTCCTAACTCCATGTCATTACATTCTTCCCAGTACTGATATAAGTGTAGATACACTGCCAAGCTAAAAATATATATACTGAATAAAACTGTAAGGTGAGCGTCATAATTCCATGGAAATTCCTAACTCCATGTCATTACATTCTTCCCAGTACTGATATAAGTGTAGATACACTGCCAAGCTAAAAATATATATACTGAATAAAACTATAAGATGAGCGTCATAATTCCAAATTCCACCACAATAGTGTTTTACATGCATTTACTGGGTCCTTAAAAGTTTCTCTCCACAAAAAAGATCAAGATTCACTCTTTAATTCACTAAAAATCCTTATATACTAGTTATATACAGAAGTCTGCATTTAACTAGAACTCCTTATACATTTACAGGGTCCTTAAAAGTTTCTCCCCAAACAAAAAAGATCAAGAATCACTCTTTAATTCACTAAAACAACACAGACTAATCAAATCCACGGGATAAAATATCAATAGAGACGAATAAATCACTTTGATTGAAATTCACAAATCCAGCAGCTCAGATTTCCCAGCCTGAGCAAAGTTCAGACAGATCAAATCCCAGGGAGACGGATTAAATGATAGGGGGCGTGTCGACCTGTCAGATTGAGTTTGATGAAT
>JARQOD010011616.1:0-22751 GCA_033576555.1 Oophaga sylvatica
GGCCACCAAAAAAACCGACAAACCCAAAGTCTTGGTACCAAAAATTCCGGGATAACCCCCAAATGCGGAACAATGAATCTCAGACATTACCCCTTTTTTTCCACCGGGGGGAAAAATAATTTCCCAATGGGCAGCGCTCGGGTTTACCCTCCTGACCCCCTTCCAGACCAGTCTCAAATTGGGCGAGAGGGGAAAAAGAACTAACCCTTTTTCAAAAATAAAGCAGGATAAAAACTCAAGATCCGAAGGAAACCCTCGAGGGGGCACCCTTAACTTTTTAGTGTCAGGAAAAAGGAAACCAAAAAAATTTAAAAAACGTGTAAAAAAACAAGGCCCAAACCTGGCCCTTCTGGGGATTAAGTCGTTGGCTGATTCCAGATAAACCAATTTTATGGTCCGTGAGGACCCCACCTGAGTTTGGCCCTTCCAGCCAATGTCTCCACTTTAAAAACCCACTTCATGGCCAAAACCCCCGATTACCCACGTCAAAATTTACTTCTTTTGGAAAAAAATTTTCGAAGAAAAAGGCAAAAGGGTTACTTTAGAGGTTTTTGGATCTTTTTGGGGACAAAACGACCTCCCCCAATGAAGGCTCAACCTCCCCGAAATGGAGGAAACATCGGTCCCGTAAAAAAGACAAAAATTTAATCTCTGCTTAATTTCCTGAAATGCAGAATCCCAGGGGCCAAATTTCCCAATCAAAACCCTTTCGGTCAAATCTTAAGGTTAACAAAAAACCCGGAAATTACCAAAATAAATTTACGAAAAAAAAATTGGGGCAAAACCCCCAAGAACCGAAACCCTTTTAAATAAAGTAGGTTGGAAACCCAATCCAGGGGCCTAAACCCTTAGGGGTCCATTTCAATAACAGATGGGGACAAAATAAATCCCAAAATTAATCTCTTACCCCAAAAAACACTTTGTCCCTCACATACAGAGCATTCTCTCTCAAATCTGGAACACAGTCCAACATTTTTCACTAAGTCCCGTCATTAAAAAAATCAAGAATCATCCAAATAAACAATCAAAATTTATCCCAAAATCCCCCGAAAAAGTCATTCAGAAGGACTGGAAGAGGAAGGGCATTAGTGAGCCCAAAGGCATAAAAAAGGGACTCAAATGCCCCTCAGGGTGTTAAAAGCCCTTTTTCCCTTCCCCCCGTCTTAAGGGAAAATAAGTTTATGCCCCCCGGGGTCAAGTTTGGGTAAACCAATACATTTTTCACCCGGAAAACAGGTCAGAAATAAAGGGGTAACATATGATATTTCACAGGTATTTTTCAAAAATAATCAATACACGTTTTAATAAACCCTCCTTTTTGGCCACAAAAAAAAAACCGGGCACCCAAGGGTAAGAGGATGGTCGAAAAAACCCCCTTCCCCAAAGACCCCCTTTGAAAGACCGCATCTCTGTTCAGTCAGACAATTTAAAAAAAGGCGACCTTTGGAATTTACAACCGGCACAATTAAATGCGCAGTCAAGTCCAGGGGGGGGAAGGATGCAATTTACTTTCGCTGAACCATCAAAAAAATCATCAAAAATCAGGAACCCCCTGACCTGGAGGGGCAAAAAAACAGGACTGCTGGCACCAACCGGGGCCCCAGCCCAATGGTTACATAACAGATTTCCAAATCAAAACAGTTTAGAGACGAACCACAGGGGTACCCCTCATCGATACAAGCCCGGGGGTTTTTTTACCTTGCGAAATTGCGTCGCCCAAGGTACACAGACATGGCGTTCTTTTAAAAACCGCCCAGCCCGGTTTCGGGGGGTTTTTTAAAACCCCGTATTAGAAGATAGGGGGAACGGATTTCTTCAAATGCTCCCCACTATGCGTAACTCTGAGCTGTGGATTAAACGCTGGACTGTACACAGCTTCAATCCGCAGCTAATCCAATTTGAAATCCGCCCGGGGGAAACATACCCTTAGGGATTTCATCAGACAGATTGCACACGGGGCTGGGGGGAGGCAGTGGGGGGGAAGACTGGAGCGGGGCAGGCAGGTGGGTGGGCAGGCAGTGTGGGAAGGCTGGGTTGGGGGGGGGGCACTGGGAGCGGGCAGGCGTGAGGGCGGGGCTGGGGCTGGGGGCAGGCAGTGTGGGCAGGACGGAGTTGGGGGGGGTTTAAAGCTGTTAAAAATAGAGGGGGACCGGGGTTATGCTGACCCTAAACGGGGGCCTGACTAGTCCCCTCTACCGGAGGGACTGTTAAAGGGGGACAAGGTCCAGGCCGCCAGCGTAACCCTGTTCCTGTAGATCCGACCACGTAATCTACCCCCAAAGGGGCCCCATTCCCACCACAGGGAATGGGGGGTCACAGCTTACAAACAGTATAAGCAAGAGACATACAAGGGGAAAGAAAATACGCCTTTCATACAAAATTAAACTACAGAGGGAACACAAAAGGTTAGGAGAAAACAAAACGGGAGGAAAAAACCAAACACACTCTTATTTTAAATCTCTCAGAAACGACCGCTTCGGTCTAATGAACTTTCACCGCAATTCTCAAGCAGACGGGCAGGTTTTTTAAGAAGCTAATTAGTGCCTAAACACTGAGCCGGGGCGGGGCTGGACCTGTCAAAGAACAGAAAAGGGAAATTAACTTCATCCCAACAAAAACCAACCCCAACACTCAGCTGCGGAAGCAGAAGGGAAATCGCGACGATCTTCGGGGCGATCCCCGTGACAGTACCCCCCTTTACGGGGGGCCTTCCGCCCCCGGGCCGGGGTCGTCTGGGTGAGTTTGGGGAAGGCCCAACCAATCGGTCCGTTAAAACAGACGCGGAACCCACTCCTCTCCTCGGGACCATACCCTTCCAATGAACCAAAGTCAAAGGGCCGGCGATTCAGACTGAGTAAGATCTTCGACACAAATTTCCCCAAGTTACCATTGACCCCCGGGAGGGGGAGGTAGGGCGGACAACTGGCACCACGTCCCTTTAAGCAACGTTTTTGTGGAACACATTGTGGTTTTTAAACGTAGGAGGGAGGTCAAGCGGAATGCCACCGGGTTTAAATTATCGAATTTTCCCTGAGGGCCCCCGAAAACCCGGGGACCGAGTTTCCAGGAGGGAACCTTAAGTTTTAATTCTTGGGTGACAACCTACAATCTTTTCAACTTAGGGGGACCAACACCTCCTCCTACAGCCATATTTTGTATTTTTCCCAAAAGTACCAAAATTATTCCACTCCTTCCCCCTGAAAAAAGTGCGACAAAATCGTTCCTCCTCAAACCCCAGAAACCCCCCCCTTTGAAAGTAAAAAAAACTGGGGGTAAAAACCTTTTCCCCAAAAAACGGGGACTTCCCAGGACTCGCCCCCCTATTTTTAAAGCGAACCTCCCAAGGCAGAAAGAAGACCAGTCCCCGGTTCCTGAGAAAAAAACCCCGGGAGATATGTCTCTAAGCTTGATTCAGGACGCCGTGACTTTGGCTGCGGATGAAAAGCCAAGAAAATGCAATTGCATCCCCCGGAACAAAATCCTTAGTTTTTGGACACAAACGAAACCCCCGATCCACCCCCCACATCGGGGGGCAACCCGGAATCTCCAATCTCCCCAATGAACACCTGCCCAGAGTTTTAGATTGGGAGAGCAGGAAGAACAATAAAATGTCCCATCTTACTGAACCTTCAACTACAACAGTTGACAGTTTTACCTGAAGAGAGGGGGGTCCGAAATAAAGCCCAAGCAGATGGGCCATGGAGCTCCGGGATTTTCAAAGGTAAGGGGGCCCCAAAGGAGGGGTATTTGGGTTTGAGCTCCCAAAAAACCCCACAGGACGCGACAAAAGTTACCCCCCTCCTTTTTTAATTTAGGCCCCCAAAAACCGGCGTGAAAGAGATCCACAGTTTTTACTCCCTGTGTCCTCCCCAAAACAGAAATTTTTGATGTGCCTCGATAACCTTTTGTCTTAAAATGATTGGGAACAAAAGTTTCCCTGAGGTCCTACAGGGGCGTCCCCTGAGCCTCCAATACCTCCTCCTCAACTCAGACCACCACACCACTACTCCCTCCTGAAGGTAGGGAACCGGGGCATCCTTCCCGGGCCCCCGGGAAATGCGAGATAAGGCATCACCTTTACATTTTTTGACCCAGGACAAATGTACAACAAAAATTAAACCTGGGAAAAAACAACGACCATCAGCTTTTCTGGGGTTCAAGGTTTTTCAACTCTAAAACAGCAGGGTTTTTTGTGTCAAATGACGGTGCCCCCGGGGGGACGCCCCCTCCAAAAAATGCGCCACTCTTTAAAAGCCAACTTTAAAGGCCAAAGTTCCCATTGCCCCATAATTCCCCTCGCGGACGACAAATTTTTTTGAGAAGCGAAAAGGAGCCTTTACCGGGACGGACCTTAGATAATACCGCACCCACCCCCCAGCACCGTTACTCCACAATAACGGGGTGATGCATCCTTTTTTAAAGGAAACGGGGGCCGAAGCAAAAAATTTTTTTAAGGAGGAAAATGCTTACAAACTTTGTCAGACCACCCTTTAAAAACCGTCCCCTTTTTTTTCATGTTCAGTGAGAGGTTTGACAACGATGAGAAATTCGAAAAAATTTCCGGAATATTTTGCAAACCCCCAAAAAACATGCTCCCTTAAAATCCTCTGGCCCATCCCCCTCAAGACTGCCTTCATTTCCAGGGGCCTCGGAAACCGGAAACGACACCCGGAAACCCAAAAAATGAAGTTCCTGTACGGCGAAAACACACTTCTCCATTTGGGGTACGTTTATTGTTCGCAAGATCTGCAACACCTGTCCACAGCCCTTGGCCAAATCCGGCGAGTAAATTAAGATCTTTAGATAATGACAACAAACTGCCCCCGTGGCGAAAATGTCATTAACAAATGTTTTTAAACACCGCCGGGGGGTAGCAGACCGAATGGGATACAAGGTTTCATAAGTCCCCCCGGGTGTTAAACGCCGTCTTCCATCTCCCCCCCTTCATCCTAAACAATTATACGCCCCCCCCGAGATCCAAACTTTAAAAAACCTTTGGCCCCACAAACTGAATGAAGGATCGGGAAAAGTGGGGGCGGGGTACGGATCCGGACCTAATCCATTAAGTACGAAATCCGGCAAGGGCGTAGGGCCCCCATCTTTTTTTTTTCAAAAAAAAGAAAACCCCCCCGGGCCCCCCGGGGGGAAAATGAAGTCAATAGCCCCTTGGCCCAGGCAAGGGGGTAGGCCCCCATCTTTTTTCTTTACAAAAACCCCGCGCCACCGGGGGGAAAGAAGGTCTAATAGCCCCTTGGCCGACTTTCCGAAATAAATCCTTCATATTGCCTCCAGGGCCAAAGGTATATAACCCAGATTTAGGTCTTAGCTCAGGGAAACAATTTTTTAACATCTACGCGCGATGAGGGGGTAACTTTTTCCACCCTTTCCCCGAAAAAAAATCCCCAAAGTCTCCAAAAAAGGAGGAAGGTTTTGGGCATACCCCACGATGACTGGGTTTTATGCTTTTCTATTGCAAAATTCACCCACGGTTTTCTCTCTGTTGCCAATAATAACTGGGTTATGCTTAGTTAACCAAAGGAAGACCCAACACAATGGATGGGAAGACCCCCCAACAATACAAAAAAAATTTTCTTTATGATTGCCCCCACTCGAAGGTCTATGTTAGCACGGCTTCAAAAAGCTCCCTTGACCAGGGGCCTGGCGTCAATAGGAAATGGGATATTTTGCCAATCACTCAGTTGCATACCTTGCACCTGGGCAACCGAGCGTCCCCAGATTTGCCCCCGCCACACTACCCCAAAAACAGAAATCCTTAGTTTTTACCTACCCCCCCCACCTCCGCGGTACAGAAAAATGATGTGGGCTGGGGGGAGGGAGCGTGGAGCGGAGGGACAAATGGGAGCGGAGGCACAGTGGGAGCTGGGGGGGAGGCAGTGTGGAGTGGGGGCGGCAGTGTGGAGCGAGGGGAGGCATAGGAGATGGGGCAGGCAGTGTGGAGGGAGGCAGGCAGTGTGGGGTGGGGGGGGCAGGAGGAGCGGGGAGGGAGTGAGGACTGGGGCAGGCATGTGGGGCTGGGGGAGGCATGTGGGGCTGGGCAGCATGTGGAGCGAAAGGGGCATGGGGAGCGGGGGGGAGGGAGTGAGGAGCGGGAGCAGTTGGAGCTGGGGAGGGAGTGTTGGGGGCTGGGGGCAGGCAGTGTGGCTGGGGGCGGCGTGTGGAGCGGAGAGGCAGTGTGGAGCTGGGCGGGAGTGGGGATTGGGCAGGCAGTGTGGAGCTGGGGGAGGCAGTGAGGAGCGGGGCAGGCAGTGAGGGGCTGGGGGAGGGGTGTGGAAGGGGGCAGGGAGTGTGGAGCTGAAGGGCAGTGTGGGCTGGGGGCAGGCGTGTGGGCGGGGCAGGAAAATGAGGAGCGGGGCAGGCAGTGTGGAGCTGGGGGCAGCCAGTGAGGGGCTGGGGCAGGCAGTGTGGAGCTGGAGGCAGGCAGTGAGGGGCTGGAGGCAGGCAGTGTGGAGCTGGGGGCAGGCAGTGTGGAGCTGGGGCAGGCAGGTGGAGCTGGAGGCAGGCGTGAGGAGCTGGGGCAGGCATGTGGAGCTGGGGAGGCAGGAGTGGGGGCGGGAGGGCGGCTGGTGAGGAGAGGAGGGGCAGGCAGTGGAGCGGGGCAGCAGTGTGGAGCTGGGCAGGCAGTGGGACTGGGGCAGGCAGTGAGGAGCTGGGCAGGCAGTGTGAGCTGGGGCAGGCGGAGGAGCTGGGGCAGCAGTGTGGAGCTGGGGCAGGCAGTGTGGAGCTGAGGCAGGCAGTGTGGAGCTGGGGGCAGGCAGTGGGAGCTGGGGCAGCAGTGTGAGCTGGAGCAGGCAGTGTGGAGCTGAGGCGCAGTGGGGGGGCAGCAGTGGAGCTGGAGGCAGGCAGGGCTGGGGCAGGCAGGTGGGGCTGGGGCAGGCAGCGAGGGCTGGGGGCAGCAGCGAGGGCTGGGGGCAGGCAGCGGGGCTGGGGCAGGCAGCGTGGGTGGGGGCAGGCAGGAGGAGCTGGGGCAGGCAGGGAGCAGGGGGCAGGCAGGTGGAGCTGGGGCAGGCACGAGGAGCTGGGAGGCAGCAGTGAGCTGGGGCAGCAGTGTGGAGCTGGAGGCAGCTGTGGAGCTGAGGGCAGGCAGTGAGGGGGAGGCAGCGTGGGGCTGGGGGCGGCAGGGGCTGGGGGCAGGCAGGTGGAGCTGGGCAGGCAGGTGGAGCTGGGGCAGGCAGGAGGGCTGGGGGCAGGCAGCGTGGGGCTGGGGGCAGGCAGCGTGGAGCTGGGGGCAGGCAGTGAGAGCTGGGGCAGGCAGGAGGAGCTGGGGGCAGGCAGGGGAGCTGGGGGCAGGCAGGGGAGCTGGGGCAGGCAGTGGAGCTGGGGCAGGCAGGTGGAGCTGGGGCAGGCAGTGTGGAGCTGGGGCAGCAGCGTGGAGCTGGGGCAGGCAGGTGGAGCTGGGGCAGGCAGCGGGAGCTGGGGCAGGCAGCGTGGAGCTGGGGCAGCAGCGAGGAGCTGGGGCAGGCAGTGGGAGCTGGGGCAGGCAGTTGGAGCTGGGGCAGGCAGTTGAGCTGGGCAGGCAGGTGGACTGGGGGCAGGCAGCGTGGAGCTGGGCAGGCAGTGAGGGCTGGGCAGGCAGTGAGGGTGGGGCAGGCAGCGTGGAGCTGGGGCAGCAGCGGGAGCTGGGGCAGGCAGCGTGAGCTGGGGCAGCAGCGTGGAGCTGGGGCAGGCAGCGTGGAGCTGGGGCAGGCATGTGGAGCTGGGGCAGGCAGTGTGGACTGGAGGCAGGCAGTGTGGAGCTGAGGCAGGCAGTGAGGAGCTGGGGCAGGCGTGTGGAGCTGGAGGCAGGCAGTGTGGAGCTGGGGCAGGCAGTGAGGAGCTGGGGCAGGCAGGTGGAGCTGGGCAGCATGTGGAGCTGGGCAGGCAGTGTGGAGCTGAAGGCGCAGTGAGGAGCGGGGCAGGCAGTGGGAGCTGGGCAGGCAGGGGACTGGGGGCAGGCAGTGAGCTGGAGCAGGCAGTGTTGAGCTGAGGAGCAGTGAGGGCTGGAGGCAGGCAGTGGGCTGGGGGCAGGCATCGTGAGCTGGGGGCAGGCAGCGTGGAGCTGGGGCAGGCAGCGGAGCGGGGCAGCAGCGTGGAGCTGGGGCAGCAGTGTGGACTGGGGCAGGCAGTGAGAGAGGGCGGCCCCCCCCCCCCCCCCCCCCCCCCCCCCGGGGGGGGGGGGGGGGGGGGGGGGGGGGGGGGGGGGGGGGGGGGGGGGGGGGGGGGGGGGGGGGGGGGGGGGGGGGGGGGGGAGCGTGAGCTGGGCAGGCAGCGTGGAGCTGGGGGCAGGCAGCGAGGGGCTGGGGCAGCAGCGTGGAGCTGGGGCAGGCAGCGTGAGCTGGAGGCAGGCAGCGGGAGCTGGAGGCAGCAGGTGGAGCTGGGGGCAGGCATGTGGAGCTGGGGGCAGGCACTGTGGAGCTGGAGGCAGGCAGTGTGGAGCTGGGGCAGCATGGGGAGATGAGGGCAGCAGTTGGGCTGGAGGCAGCAGTGTGAGCTGGGGCAGGCAGTGAGGAGCTGGGGCAGGCAGTGAGGAGCTGGGGCAGGCAGTGTGGAGCTGGGGCAGGCAGTGAGGGCTGGAGCAGGCACGAGGAGCTGGGGGCAGGCAGTGTGGAGCTGGGGGCAGGCAGTGTGGAGCTGGGGCCAGCAGTGTGGAGGTGGGCCAGGCAGTGTGGATCTGGGGCAGGCAGTGAGGAGATGAGGCAGGCAGTGTGGAGCTGGAGCAGGCAGTGTGGAGCTGGGGCAGGCAGTGTGGAGCTGGGGCAGGCAGTGTGGAGCTGGGGCAGGCAGTGTGGAGCTGAAGGCAGGCAGTGAGGCTGGGGCAGGCAGTGTGGAGCTGGGGCAGGCAGTGTGGAGCTGGGGCAGGCAGTGTGGAGCTGGAGGCAGGCAGCGTGGAGCTGGGGGCAGGCAGTGTGGAGCTGGGGGCAGGCAGTGTGGAGCTGGGGCAGGCAGTGGAGCTGGCAGGCAGGGAGCTGGGGCAGGCAGTGGGAGCTGGGGCAGGCAGTGGGCTGGGGGCAGGCAGCGTGGGCTGGGGCAGGCAGCGTGGAGCTGGAGGCAGGCAGTGGAGCTGGGGGCAGGCAGCTGGGAGCTGGGGCAGGCAGCGGGGAGCTGGGGCAGGCAGCGTGGAGCTGGGGGCAGGCAGCGTGGAGCTGGGGGCAGGCAGCGTGGAGCTGGGGCAGGCAGTGTGGAGCTGGGGCAGCAGGGAGATGGGCAGCTGTGGAGCTGGGGGCAGGCAGTGTGAGCTGGGGCAGGCAGTGGGAGCTGGGGCAGGCAGTGTGGAGCTGGGGCAGGCAGCGTGGAGCTGGGGCAGGCAGCGAGGAGCTGGGGGCAGGCAGTGTGGAGCTGGGGCAGGCAGGAGGAGCTGGGGGCAGGCAGCGTGGAGCTGGGGCAGGCAGTGTGGAGCTGGGGCAGGCAGTGGAGCTGGAGGCAGGCAGCTGAGGAGCTGGGGGCAGGCAGCGTGGAGCTGGGGCAGGCAGCGGGAGCTGGGGGCAGGCAGCGGAGCTGGGGCAGGCAGTGGGCTGGGGCAGGCAGTGGAGCTGGAGGGCAGGCAGCGAGGAGCTGGGGGCAGGCAGTGTGGAGCTGGGGCAGGCAGCTGAGGAGCTGGGGCAGGCAGCTGGAGCTGGGGCAGGCAGCGTGGAGCTGGGGCAGGCAGCGAGGAGCTGGGGGCAGGCAGGTGGTGGGGAGGCAGCTGGACGGGCAGGCAGTGTGGAGCTGGGGCAGGCAGTGAAGGGGGAGGCAGTGTGGAGCTGGGGGCAGGCAGCGTGGAGCTGGAGGCAGGCAGCGTGGAGCTGGGGCAGGCAGGTGGAGCTGGGGCAGGCAGCGTGGAGCTGGGGCAGCAGCGAGCTGGGGCAGGCAGTGGAGCTGGGGCAGGCAGTGTGGAGCTGGGGCAGGCAGTGTGGAGCTGAGGCAGGCAGTGCGGAGCTGGGGCAGGCAGTGTGGAGCTGGGGGCAGGCAGTGAGGAGCTGGTGGAGCAGCAGTGTGGAGCTGGGGGCAGGCATGAGGAGCTGGAGGCAGGGAGTGGGAGCTGGGGCAGGCAGTGTGAGCTGGGGCAGCAGAGGGCTGGGGCAGGCAGTGGAGCTGGGGCAGGCAGTGGAGCTGGAGGCAGCAGCTGGCAGGCGCGTGCTGGGGCAGGCAGCGGTGGAGCAGCTGGGGCAGGCAGTGGGCTGGGGCAGCAGCTGGGGCTGGGGGCAGGCAGTGGGGCTGGGGGCGGCATGGGGTGGCTATGGGGCTTTTGGGGCTGGGGCTGTTGGGCTGCTATTGGGGCGACTGTGGGGCGGTATTGGGCGGACTGTTCTGGCGACTATTGGGGCCGGACTATTGGCTGTGGTGGGGCTGGTGATTGGGCCGCTGTGGTGTCTGGGGCCCGCCTATGTGGGCGGTATTCTGGGGCCCGCACTAGGCGGGATTCCCGGGCTTGGGCGATTGGGGTGGTGGGGACATGGTGCGCTGATTGGCCCCTATGTGGCTGTCTGATCGGCCCGCACTATGGTGGTCTGATTCTGGCCCGCACTATGTGGGCTGGTCTGATTTGGCCGCACTATGTGGGCGTGATGATTTGGCCACTTGGGCGGTCGTGACTGATCTGGGGGCGCACTATGTGGCTGGCTGATTCTGGGCCGCACTATGTGGCTGGTCTGATTCTGGGGCCCACTATGTGGGCGGTCTGATTCTGGGGCCCACTATGTGGGCTGGTCTGATTCTGGGCCGCACATGTGGGCTGTCTGATTTGGGCCGCACTTGGGGCTGGTCGGTGACTGATTCTGGGGCCGCACTATGTGGGCTGGTCTGATTCGGGCCCGCACTATGTGGGGCTGTCGGTGACTGATTCTGGGCCGCACTATGTGGGGCTGGTCTGATTCTGGGGTCGCACTATGTGGGCTGGTCGGTGACTGATTCTGGGGCCGCACTATGTGGGGCTGGCGTGACTGATTCTGGGGCCGCACTATGTGGGCGGTCTGATTCTGGGTCCGCACTATGTGGGCTGGTCTGATTCTGGGGCCGCACTATGTGGGCTGGTCGTGACTGATTCTGGGGCCGCACTATGTGGGCTGGTCGTGACTGATTCTGGGGCCGCACTATGTGGAGCGGTCTGATTCTGGGCCGCACTATGTGGGCTGGTCTGACTGATTCTGGGGCCGCACTATGTGGGCTGGTCTGAATTCTGGGTCGCACTAGTGGCTGGTCTGATTCTGGGGCCCGCACTATGTGGGCTGGTCTGATTCTGGGGCCGCACTATTGGCTGGTCGTGACTGATTCTGGCCGCACTATGTGGGCTGGTCTGACGATCTGGGGCCCGCACTATGTGGCTGTCGTGACTGATCTGGGTCCGCACTATGTGGAGCTGGTCTGATTCTGGGGCCCGCACTATGTGGCTGGTCGTGACTGATTCTGGGGCCCGCACTATGTGGGGCTGGCGGTGACTGATTCTGGGCCGCACTATGTGGAGCTGGTCTGATTCTGGGGCCCGCACTATGTGGGCTGGTCTGATTCTGGGGCCCGCACTATGTGGGCTGGTCGGTACTGATTCTGGGGCCCGCACTATGTGGGCTGGTCGGTGACTGATTCTGGGGCCGCACTATGTGGGCTGGTCGGTGACTGATTCTGGGGCCCGCACTATGTGGGCTGGTCTGATTCTGGGGCCGCACTATGTGGAGCTGGCTGATTCTGGGGCCCGCACTATGTGGAGCTGTGTCTGATTCTGGGGCCCGCACTATGTGGGGCTGGTCGGTGACTGATTCTGGGGCCGCACTATGTGGGGCTGGTCGGTGACTGATTCTGGGGCCGCACTATGTGGGCTGTCGGTGACTGATTCTGGGGCCGCACTATGTGGGGCTGGTCGTGACTGATTCTGGGGCCGCACTATGTGGGCTGGTCGGTGACTGATTCTGGGCCCGCACTATGTGGGCTGTCGGTGACTGATTCTGGGGCCGCACTATGTGGGGCTGGTCGGCTGATTCTGGGCCGCACTATGTGGGGCGTCTGATTCTGGGCCCGCACTATGTGGGCTGGCGTGACTGATTCTGGGGCCCGCACTATGTGGGCTGGTCGTGACTGATTCTGGGGTCCGCACTATGTGGAGCTGGTCTGATTCTGGGGCCCGCACTATGTGGAGCTGGTCGTGATTCTGGGGCCCGCACTATGTGGGCTGGTCGGTGACTGATTCTGGGGCCCGCACTATGTGGAGCTGGTCGTGACTGATTCTGGGGCCCGCACTATGTGGGGCTGGTCCTGATTCTGGGGCCGCACTATGTGGAGCTGTGGTCTGATTCTGGGGCCCGCACTATGTGGGCTGGTCGGTGACTATTCTGGGGCCCGCACTATGTGGGGCTGGTCGGTGACTGATTCTGGGGCCGCACTATGTGGGGCTGGTCTGATTCTGGGGCCGCACTATGTGGGGTCTGTTCGGGCCTGGGGTGGACTGATTCTGGGGCCGCACTATGTGGGCTGTCGGTGACTGATTCTGGGGCCCGCACTATGTGGGGCTGGTCTGATTCTGGGGCCCGCACTATGTGGGGCTGTCGTGACTGATTCTGGGGCCCGCACTATGTGGGCTGGTCGTACGATTCTGGGGCCCGCACTATGTGGGGCTGGTCGTGACTGATTCTGGGGCCCGCACTATGTGGGGCTGGTCGTGACTGATTCTGGGGCCGCACTATGTGGGCTGGTCGGTGACTGATTCTGGGGCCCGCACTATGTGGGGCTGGTCGGTGACTGATTCTGGGGCCGCACTATGTGGGGCTGGTCTGATGATCTGGGGCCCGCACTATGTGGGGCTGGTCGGTGACTGATTCTGGGGCCCGCACTATGTGGGGCTGGTCTGATTCTGGGGCCGCACTATGTGGGGCTGTCGGTGACTTGATTCTGGGGCCCGCACTATGTGGAGCTGGTCTGATTCTGGGGTCACCGCACTATGTGGGCTGGTCGGTGACTGATTCTGGGGCCGCACTATGTGGGCTGGTCGGTGACTGATTCTGGGGGCCGCACTATGTGGGCTGTCGGTGACTGATTCTGGGGCCCGCACTATGTGGGGCTGGTCGGTGACTGATTCTGGGGCCGCACTATGTGGGCTGGTCGTGACTGATTCTGGGGCCGCACTATGTGGAGCTGGTCTGATTCTGGGGCCCGCACTATGTGGGCTGGTCTGATTCTGGGGCCCGCACTATGTGGGGCTGGTCGTGACTGATTCTGGGGCCCGCACTATGTGGGCTGGTCGGTGACTGATTCTGGGGCCGCACTATGTGGGCTGGTCGGTGACTGATTCTGGGGCCCGCACTATGTGGGCTGGTCGGTGACTGATTCTGGGGCCCGCACTATGTGGAGCTGGTCTGATTCTGGGGCCCGCACTATGTGGGAGCTGGTCTGATTCTGGGGCCCGCACTATGTGGGGTCTGGTCGGTGACTGATTCTGGGGCCCGCACTATGTGGAGCTGTGTGCTGATTCTGGGGTCCCGCACTATGTGGGGCTGGTCGGTGACTGATTCTGGGGCCCGCACTATGTGGGCTGGTCTGATTCTGGGGTCCGCACTATGTGGGGCTGGTCGGTGACTGATTCTGGGGCCCGCACTATGTGGGGCTGGTCTGATTCTGGGGCCGCACTATGTGGGCTGGTCGGTGACTGATTCTGGGGCCCGCACTATGTGGGGCTGGTCCTGATTCTGGGGCCGCACTATGTGGGGCTGGTCGGTGACTGATTCTGGGGCCCGCACTATGTGGAGCTGGTCTGATTCTGGGGCCCGCACTATGTGGAGCTGGTCTGATTCTGGGGCCCGCACTATGTGGAGCTGGTCTGATTCTGGGGCCCGCACTATGTGGGGCTGGTCGGTGACTGATTCTGGGGCCCGCACTATGTGGGGCTGGTCGGTGACTGATTCTGGGGCCCGCACTATGTTGGGGCTGGTCGTGACTGATTCTGGGGCCCGCACTATGTGGGGCTGGTTCTGATTCTGGGGCCCGCACTATGTGGGCTGGTCGTGACTGATTCTGGGGCCCGCACTATGTGGAGCTGGTCTGATTCTGGGGGCCCGCACTATGTGGAGCTGGTCTGATTCTGGGGCCCGCACTATGTGGGGCTGGTCGATGATTCTGGGGCCCGCACTATGTGGAGCTGGTCTGATTCTGGGGGCCCGCACTATGTGGGGCTGGTCGGTGACTGATTCTGGGGCCCGCACTATGTGGGCTGGTCGGTGACTGATTCTGGGGCCCGCACTATGTGGGGCTGGTCGTGACTGATTCTGGGGCCGCACTATGTGGGGCTGGTCGTGACTGATTCTGGGGCCCGCACTATGTGGGGCTGGTCGGTGACTGATTCTGGGGCCCGCACTATGTGGGGCTGGTCGGTGACTGATTCTGGGGCCCGCACTATGTGGGGCTGGTCGGTGACTGATTCTGGGGCCCGCACTATGTGGGGCTGGTCGGTGACTGATTCTGGGGCCCGCACTATGTGGGGCTGGTCAGTGACTGATTCTGGGGGCCCGCACTATGTGGGGCTGGTCTGATTCTGGGGGCCCGCACTATGTGGGGCTGGTCAGTGACTGATTCTGGGGGCCCACTCTTCAGTCACATACACTCTTCCCTGACAGACATTTTGGGTGGCATTGTCCGTGTCTGGAGCAGAAGCCTCTTCAGGACCTGCACGGAGGAGCCCGCGGGGCTGCGCTCTGGTGGCCGCGGACTGTGACCGGAGAGCTCCGGTGCCGACCGTCCTGCTCCATCTCTCCGGAAGAGTCCGCAGGTGTCATACACAGAGGAGCCGGATCATATATATACACAGGGTGGTCTCCGATGTCGCGGAGGAGCCAGATCATATATATACACAGGTGGTCTCCGATGTCACGGAGGAGCCGGATCATATATATACTCGGTGGTCTCCGTTGTCACGGAGGAGCCGGATCATATATAATACACAGGGTGGTCTCCGATGTCACGGAGGAGCCGGATCATATATATGTACACAGGGTGGTCTCCGATGTCACGGAGGAGCCGGATCATATATATACTCAGGGTGGTCTCCGATGTCACGGAGGAGCCGGATCATATATATACACAGGGTGGTCTCCGATGTCACGGAGGAGCCAGATCATATATATATTCAGGGTGGTCTCCGATGTCATGGAGGAGCCGAATCATATATATACTCGGGGTGGTCTCTGATGTCACGGGGCTCCTGAGTGAGGGGCCACACTCTGGGATGTGAGTGCATTCACTGTGTAGGTATCGGCCCCTACTAATGACCCCAATGTTCCTCTGCAGCGGGGGACGCACTCCAGAGCCGTGCTGATCTCAGACGATGGCCGGATCCTGTGTGAGACGGAGGGACCCTGCACCAATCACTGGGTGAGACCCCGCGGGGGATTGCTGGGGTGCGATGGTTGCGGCTGTTCTTGAGTGCTGCAGCTCGGAGCAGTCACTTCTATTTTTTACCAGTTTTCAGCAATAATCTTTTTACTTGTGGCCCCTGAGTAGGCGGTTAATATCTGAGGGCCCCGGGGGCTCCTGTCCACATGCAACCGATCGTCTGCAGAGAGCGAAGTGCTGGAAAGAAGGGATCGATCCTTCTAGGCAGCACGTTGGCGCGGGACAAGCTGACGCTAATATGCAACCGTATTAACCCCTTCCTGACATGTTGGGTGCCTGTCAGGAGCGCGCTCTGATCACTGCTGCTGACAATCATTTGTGTCTGTGGGTTGTCTGTGCTCCTGGCTCCTGCCCCAGGGGACGGCCATTGTACCTCCGAGCGATGGAAAACCGGAAACTGTCTGAGTCTCAGAAAGTGGCCGAAAAAATAAAACAGGATTTTTTTTTTAATAAACGTCAGAATTTTTTTGAATTATTGAAATATATATAAAAACCCAGCGCAGGTCTGTGATCGGGCCGGCCGGATCGGGTGGTCACATTATTTGTACAGAACAATAAATGTAGTACATAGAATGGCGGTCATCCATTTTTATTTCACTTAAGTTGGAGTTTTTCCCCCAGTTGACCTGTACGTAGTAAATCATCCCTCATTATGGACGAGAAGTCTGCCTGTGAGAACGCAGCTCATCGGTGGCACATTAGGTAGCGCTCAGGGATTTCTGGGATCGGACATGTTCGAGAATCCAGCA
Organism: Oophaga sylvatica; assembly: GCA_033576555.1. Classification (NCBI taxonomy): domain Eukaryota; kingdom Metazoa; phylum Chordata; class Amphibia; order Anura; family Dendrobatidae; genus Oophaga; species Oophaga sylvatica. The sequence continues at coordinate 16,095 of JARQOD010011616.1, forward strand.
TGTCTGATCGTTGGTTCTTCTTTGGAAGGAGAGGCTGACAGTCGCTCGCTGCATCGGGGGCCGACTCCACTTCTGCTCTTGTCTTTCAGTTGATCGGCACGGACAGATGTTTGGAGGTGATCAATTCCATGGTGACGGAGGCTAAACAGAAAGCCGGGCTGGACCCCCATGTTCCCATCAAAAGCCTGGTAAGACCGAGAGGGGGAGCCATAAACCGTCCTTACTGCAAAAGTATTGCGCCATCCTCCTTCTGCTGCTGAGTGCCCGTAGGAAGCGTGTCTGCTCCCGCCACGTCTATAAACGTCCGATCTATCAAGCCATAATAAAGAAATTGAGACGCCAGATTTGTGGTTTTTCGGTGGCGGCACTTCTCTTACCACACATTATTTGTACCGCAGGATAAAATAATCGGGTCAGCGCGCTAAACACAAGCCGCCGCAGCGGACATCGGCAAAAAAAAACTATCACAGGTCTCGGAAAAAGGCGACAACGGCAACTGCGGTTATATATCTTAGTCCGGTGTCGCTAGAATCACACTGATCCCGACAATTGCGTCACCGGGTTGTTTATACCGCACAATGGATGCGGAAATTGGGGAGTGGGTAACCATTTGCCTGTTCCCGGGTTTTCAGTACATTACATCGCCGATCCTGTAACTCATCGACGGGAAAATAAAGTTCTGAGTCCGAGAAGAAAAGGAAAAGCGACTGAAGACTGCCACCTATATTTCCAATACTGCCACATAACATATAACATTGCAATACACAGTAGTGATAATACCGCCATACTGATCAGTAACCAAAACCTCTGTACTAGCACTGATCTCACCGCCATACAGTGACCATATATAATGTGTGTGTACTGTTCTCCCTGAATGTCATTCATTTTTATTTTCCATTCGGCCCAGACCACCACGACTACTTCTTCCATCCAAAACTAATCGCTATAAAATGTAACACAGAAACATCCATCACTGTTCTTCCAGGACCAGTGCCCTATATAATAATAATAATGCCCCATAGTGCCCTGTACAGTAATACTACCCTCCCTGTGTGCCCCCACACAGTAATAATGTTCCCACATGCCTCCCCCCACACACAGAGCATGATGGTGACCATGCACAGTATGATAGCCTCCCCCAAAGCCCTCCATATAGTATAATAGTCCCGCCACAGCCCCCCATCTGGCATTTTCCAGAATTGCCAAGTTGCCCGTCCAGCCCTCACTTCCGTAAATGGGGCCATTTTATTCCTCCTTCTCCCTTCACCCCCTGCTGGACCGGTGTCTGGGCGTATGATAGCGGCACTATTTTTATGATTACAGGGCATGTCATTGAGTGGTGGAGACCTGAAAGAAGCCACCAATAAACTGATGGAGGAGATGAGCCGGCGCTTCCCAGAGCTCAGTGAGACCTACCTCATCTGCAACGACGCCATCGGAGCCATGGCCACCGCTACAAAGCTGGGTACGCTCCAAAAATCCCCCGCATTGGTAAAAATGAGGCATGGGTCAAGATGAGAGATTTCAGAGGTTCTAGAACCGGAGAAAACGTCGGTAGTAATTCATAGGACTGACCCACCAGCACCAGAATCCCCTGAAAACCCTATTGTTCCAAATACACGGTCACCAAATGCGGAGTGCGCCAATTTAACATTTTTCCTTTTGGCAAACCCCGGGCTCGGCGTCCCGGCACTGGGAAAGCTTGGAGATGCTTTCCACCAAGGTTGGCCATTTCTTTCTCCCACGAGTCCTGGAGGAAGTCTCTCCAGTTCCCATGAGTCTTCCGAACCTTCAGATGGGTTGGAAAGCCAAGATCTGGGGACTGGACGATTACTCTACATTCGTGTGTGGGACGTCATTGGAAAGAGGAGAAACAGCTGAGGAGTTCAGCCCATAAAAAAAAACGTTCTCATCCTGTGGGTGAAGATCGGAATATTGTCCGTCTGCAACATTATACAGATTGGACCACGATAATTAATGACCAGTCTGGTGGTCGGTGTCCGGACCTTCTGGCTCCAGTAATTAGAAGCATGTATGGTTATTATACTCAGATACCTGCTGTTCCAGCAGACGCCCATGAGCGGATTATGAGAAGCCCCAGCAAGTCTTTGTCCCTGGCCTAATGCTCTACTATCTGCTTCCTCCAGGGGCATAGTGCTGATATCAGGGACCGGATCTAACTGCAAACTGGTGAACCCCGATGGTTCTGTGAGTGGCTGTGGAGGCTGGGGACATCTGATGGGTGATGAGGGATCAGGTGAGAGCGATGCAGCAGAGCTTCTGCACGAATCCTGTACGTTGCGTGTAAATTGTGCCCTTTCCCATTGATCTCGCTCTGCAGCATACTGGATGTCTCACCGTGCCATGAAGATTGTGTTTGACACCATGGACAACCTGGTGGATCCAGAATATGACATCAGCTATGTGCAGGGAGCCATGTTCAGCTACTTCCAGGTAATATTTCTTCCAGGTAATACTTCCTAGAGATCTCCTAAACTCCAAAGGTGATGACGTCCGAGTCCTGCGAAGGTGTCGGCGTCTTTATAATAATGGAAGACAACATGGCTACATGGATTTTACTGCTGCAGCATCCGTCTGTCATTACTACTCTCGCTCGTGACTGATCTTGGTGATTGCAGGTCTCTGAGCGGATGGGGATCCTCACCCACCTCTACCGGAAGTTCGAGAAGTCCAGGATAGCGGGATTCTGCCTGAAGTTAGCAGAAGGTAAAACATATGACAATTCTTCACAGTCAATATTCACCAGGATATCCTCCACCCCAACAATAAGCTTCTTTGGCAGGTCTGTAGTTGGGGCGCTGGGGTGGGCCGGCTCTGTAGTTGGGGGCCGGGCCGCCTCTGTAGTTGGGGGGCTGGGCCGCCTCTGTAGTTGGGGGCCGGGCCCTCTGTAGTTGGGGCGCCGGGCCGCCTCTGTAGTTGGGGCGCCGGGCCGCCTCTGTAGTTGGGGCGCCGGGCCGCCTCTGTAGTTGGGGCGCCGGGGGGCCACCTCTGTACTTGGGGCGCCGGGGCGGGCCGCCTCTGTACTTGGGGCGCCGGGCCGGAACGCTTCTGTAGATGGGGCACCTGGGCGGACGGGCTCTGTAGTTGGGGCGTCGGGGTCGGCCGCCTCTGTAGTTGGGGCGCCTGGCTGCCTCTGTAGTTGGCGCGCTGGGCCGCCTGTGTACTTGGGGCGTCGGGCCGGGATGCCTCTGTAGTTGGGGCGCTGGCCCGCCTCTGTAGTTGGGGCGCCGGGGCAGGCTGTGTTGTGAATGTTTTAGAAATGAATTCTGAGCAGAAGCTCCCTCTGGTGTTTACAAACAGTACTGAACCATTCAATGAGGATTGGCAATCAGGAATCACAGACTGGCTGGATATAAGGGAGGTTCCCTCCCATCATGGTTGCCGGTGATCAATTGTTCTTGTCTCAACGTTGTTTCCTGGTTCACTTGGAAGCTTGCTGAGTCTTGCCTCTTCTCCTGCTCTCAGATAAGATATTTTCTGTTTTTTGTTTTTGTGCTTACCATTTGCATATTTCTCTGCATTTCTGTGAGGTTAGCCAGGTTCCCCCCCCCCCCCCCCGGGGGGCTTGGGCTCCTCTCAGTTCCTCTGGAGCCACTGTTATTTGTTCATTTGCCTTTTCCAGTTTTTTCAGTGGCTGCTGCTTAGTTTTGTTACACCAGAGAACTAATTTAGGTGGTAGAGGTTGTGTGATCTCAGGTGATTTTGCAATTAGTAGCGTTGGCATTTTTTAGGGTTTTTGTGGATTGCAGTGAGTATCCTTCCTATCCTTTTCTGTCTAGGCAGATTGGGCCCCAACGTTTGCTCATACTATTTTCTGTCTGTGTCTGTATTTCCTCTTGTCTAACCGCCATTACATGTTTGGGGGCTTCCTATGTTCTTTGGGGATCTGCTCCGGGCAGATAGCTTTCCTCTTTCTACCTTTAGGTGTAGTTAACCTCTCAGGCTGTGACGAGGCGTCTAGGACCAACGTAGGAACGCTCCACGGCTGCCTCTAGTTGTGGTGGTTAGTCAGGGTACTGCAATCCCATAGATTCCAACTGCTCTGGTGTATTGCCGTTTTTGCCTGCTCTCCTCAGCTACTAAATCATAACAAGGCCGCCTCTGTAGTTGGGGCCCCGGACTGGGCCGCCTCTGTAGTTGGGGTGCCGGGGCGGGCCGCCTCTGTAGTTGGGGTGCTGGGGCGGGCCGCCTCTGTAGTTGGGGCCACGGACTGGGCCGCCTCTGTAGTTGGGGCGCCGGGGCGGGCCGTCTCTGTAGTTGGGGCCCCGGACTGGGCCGCCTCTGTAGTTGGGGTGCCGGGGCGGGCCGCCTCTGTAGTTGGGGTGCTGGGGCGGGCCGCCTCTGTAGTTGGGGCCACGGACTGGGCCGCCTCTGTAGTTGGGGCGCCGGGGCGGGCCGTCTCTGTAGTTGGGGCCCCGGACTGGGCCGCCTCTGTAGTTGGGGTGCCGGGGCGGGCCGCCTCTGTAGTTGGGGCCACGGACTGGGCCGCCTCTGTAGTTGGGGTGCTGGGCGGGCCGCCTCTGTAGTTGGGGCCCCGGACTGGGCCGCCTCTGTAGTTGGGGTGCCGGGGCGGGCCGCCTCTGTAGTTGGGGTGCTGGGGCGGGCCGCCTCTGTAGTTGGGGCCACGGACTGGGCCGCCTCTGTAGTTGGGGCGCCGGGGCGGGCCGTCTCTGTTGTTGGGGCCGCGGACTGGGCTGCCTCTGTACTTGTGGTGCCGGGGCGGGCCACCTCTGTAGTTGGGGCGCCTGGCTGCCTCTGTAGTTAGCGCGCTGGGCCGCCTGTGTACTTGGGGCGCCGGGGCGGGCCGTCTCTGTAGTTGGGGCCGCGGACTGGGCTGCCTCTGTACTTGTGGCGCCAGGGCGGGGCGCCTCTGTAGTTGGGGCGCTGTGGCGTGCCGCCTCTGTAGTTGTGGCGCTGTGGCGTGCCGCCTCTGTAGTTGGGGCGCCGAGGCGGGCCGCCTCTGTACTTGGGGCTCCGGGGCGGGCCCCCTCTGTAGTTTGGGGTGCTGGGGCGGGCCGCCTCTGTGATTGAGGCCCCGGACTGGACCGCCTCTGTAGTTGGGGCCCCGGACCGGGCCGCCTCTGTAGTTGGGGCGCCGGGGCGGGTCGCCTCTGTATTTGGGGTGCCGGGGCGGGCTGCCTCTGTATTTGGGTCCTGATGTACAGATGTGACATCTTGCTGGGTCTTGTCTTTATTTCAGGGGCTAACAAGGGAGATGCCTTATGTCGTTCAGTGTTTCGCTCCGCTGGGGAAATCCTCGCTCGTCATGTCGTAGCCGTGATGCCACAGATTGATGAGGTGAGTGCCCGGCAGTGACATTGTGGCGGTATTATTTGTGCACTGTTGATGTGCAGCCTCATTGGTCAGATGGCTTTGGATGCAGATCGCCTCGGAGCGATAGTAACGAGATAAGTGACGCTGCACAGGTCCCAACTACAACATGGTTCTCGCCAGCGATGGAGTAAGGGAGGCCGCGGCTTTACCCGATGTTTCCACCGTTCTACTTTCAGGTCTTATTCCGGGGGAGCTGGGTCTCCCGGTGCTCGCTGAAGGCTCCGTGTGGAACAGCTGGGATCTTCTAAAAGACGGTAATTTTTATTATTACAGTATTGCGGTATGTTTTATGTTGTGTCCAGACGATCAGTTAAAAGCAACTTTTTTGGCGCGACCAAAAGTCTGAGAACGGACCCACGTCCCGACCGGCAGCTCTGGGTGTGATTGGAGCATTTGTGGCGCCTGGAGAGTAACGCTCCGTATTGTATTCAGCACTTGTAAGATTAGGAAATCATGAGCCAATCATAGACTCCAGTCACATCCAAAGCTGCAGAAAAAATGATGCAGTTTCCTTTTTTTTTTCTAGCTTTATTATAATGGGATGGAACAGATCTTGCATTGGTTGTTGGTACGGCTGTGTATTTGTCACCTAGTTTGCAGCTTTGGCTGTGACTGGAGAAGAGGATATGATGTAACTGTATATATATTTGGCGGTACTAAGGTGGGTTACTGATATTCCCTTCCTGCCCAGGGTTTATCGCGGTCCTGGACAAGGCTCGTAGCGGCCCCCATGGGCGACATCTTTCCCGATTCAGCCTCCTGAGGTTAAGGCAGTCATCCGCCGTGGGAGGAGCGAGCCTCGGAGCAAAGACCATCGGGATCGATTTACCGATCAACTACCAGGATAACGTCCACGTCTTCTACAGTCACAGTTTTCAGTAACTCTTGGGGGTCCTCCATGCTTTACACTGCAGTCTGCCATGTGCGGGCAGTGCTGCGGGGGACATCCAGAGATTGCATGGGAAGAAGGTAACACTAGGCATTGTGTGACCCTTCCTCTGGCGGTGGTCCGTCTTTTTTGAGGGGGGTTTGTTATTACTGGGTCATTATTTACCAGTTTGGGAGAAAATACTGTAAAATATATAAAATTCTTGTTTACATCCAGAGGCAGAAAATCTCAGCCCAGTGTTACAGTGCCTCAGTCAGAGCACCGGGCGTAGACTGGATGCAGTTGTAGCAAACCCTCAGCTGTGGCAACGCCAAAGACTGGTTTTCCAGCCTCATTACTTGAATGATTCTACATACGTAGGCACCGAACCTCGTAACGTGGCCGGTTTCACTCCAATCACCTCCCCTGCCCGT
>JARQOD010011617.1:0-22751 GCA_033576555.1 Oophaga sylvatica
GTTCTTGTACTGTCCCGTTGGATGCGCCATGTACATGATGTACGGAATTTACAGTATTATTTGGGATTTTATATCTGTTCACCAGTGAAGAGAGGACAGTGTTTCATGCTTTCTGTATGTTTTGGGGCTGATTTATAAGTCTTGTTCGTCACTTATAATTAGAGCTGTGTTGGTGGATTGTAGGTTTCCATTTTTCTGGCCGGATCTCCTAATTCCTGATTACTGCGCAATCTCCATACATGCAGGGAATTTCCACATTGTCTAGATGTAACCTACTTATAAAGTGCAGCTCGTTCTCCGCGCCGAGTCCCCGATGCCTCCAGCTCCATAGATCTGCGCTAGGTGTACCCGATGTGCCGACAGGTTTCACCAGCAGCAGATCTCATCACAGATTGACTGTAAAGTTGCATGTCTCTGCTTTGCAAAGCTGCAAGTTAGCAATTTGCCAAGATATCCACAAAGGAAGCACAAAGAGCATAATAATGTCTTTTAGCGTATGCTCCACGCTGTGAGGCCAGACATGTACCATCAATAAATAAAGAGGCTGATTGCTGTAAAGAGTGCTTGAGTTGATTGGGTTTGATTGGATAGAGCTATGTGGAGGTGAGATGCCCCCCTGGGGGTCCGACATGCCAGGTGATCAGTGCGGGAAAAGCAATTTCACTCAATCGGGGAATATATACCAAAAGAACAACTACTAGACGGAGCGAAGTTCATCCTTCAGTTAAAAAGATGAGAATTCCCTGGACAGTTTATTTTTCAGCAAATGCATTCAGCAAAAAGTCAGCGGTGATTGAAGCTGGCGATTCAGTAAAGATATCTCCCCATGGTGAGCAATGCATCAGAACCTGGAGGGGCCACTGTCCATCATCCCGACTGATGGAGAAGATTCAGGGCAGGTAAGCCAGCGAGACGAAGAGCGGACATGTTACATCAGCGCGCTCAGAAGGAAACTAAACATTGGACACAAACGAGGAGCCGACATGTTACATCAGCACGCTCAGAAGGAAACGAAACACTGGACACAAACGAGGATCGGACATGTTACATCAGCACGGTCAGAAGGAAACAAAACACTGGACACAAACGAGGAGCCAACATGCTACATCAGCACGGTCAGAAGGAAACAAAACACTGGACACAAACGAGGAGGGGACATGTTACATCAGCACGGTCAGAAGGAAACTAAAGACTGGACACAAGCGAGGAGTGGACATGTTACATCAGCGCGTTCAGAAGGAAACTAAACACTGGACACAAACGAGGAGCCGACATGTCACATCAGCACGCTCAGAAGGAAACGAAACACTGGACACAAACGAGGAGTGGACATGTTACATCAGCACGGTCAGAAGGAAACTAAACACTGGACACAAACGAGGAGCCGACATGTCACATCAGCACGCTCAGAAGGAAACGAAACACTGGACACAAACGAGGAGTGGACATGTTACATCAGCACGGTCAGAAGGAAACTAAACACTGGACACAAACGAGGAGCCGACATGTTACATCAGCACGCTCAGAAGGAAACTAAACACTGGACACAAGCGAGGAGCCGACATGTTACATCAGCACGCTCAGAAGGAAACTAAACACTGGACACAAACGAGGAGCCGACATGTCACATCAGCACGCTCAGAAGGAAACGAAACACTGGACACAAACGAGGAGTGGACATGTTACATCAGCACGGTCAGAAGGAAACTAAACACTGGACACAAACGAGGAGCCGACATGTTACATCAGCACGCTCAGAAGGAAACTAAACACTGGACACAAGCGAGGAGCCGACATGTTACATCAGCACGCTCAGAAGGAAACTAAACACTGGACACAAACGAGGAGCCGACATGTCACATCAGCACGCTCAGAAGGAAACGAAACACTGGACACAAACGAGGAGGGGACATGTTACATCAGCGCGCTCAGAAGGAAACGAAACACTGGACACAAACGAGCAGGGACATGTCACATCAGCACGCTCAGAAGGAAACTAAACACTGGACACAAACGAGGAGCCGACATGTCACATCAGCACGCTCAGAAGGAAACGAAACACTGGACACAAACGAGGAGGGGACATGTTACATCAGCGCGCTCAGAAGGAAACTAAACACTGGACACAAACGAGGAGCCGACATGTCACATCAGCACGCTCAGAAGGAAACTAAACACTGGACACAAGCGAGGAGCCGACATGTCACATCAGCACGCTCAGAAGGAAACTAAACACTGGACACAAGCGAGGAGCCGACATGTTACATCAGCACGCTCAGAAGGAAACTAAAACACTGGACACAAACGAGGAGGGGACATGTTACATCAGCACGCTCAGAAGGAAACTAAACACTGGACACAAGCGAGGAGGGGACATGTTACATCAGCGCGCTCAGAAGGAAACTAAACACTGGACACAAGCGAGGAGTCGACATGTCACATCAGCACGCTCAGAAGGAAACTAAACATTGGACACAAACCAGGAGCCGACATGTCACATCAGCACGCTCAGAAGGAAACTAAACACTGGACACAAGCGAGGAGCCGACATGTTACATCAGCACGCTCAGAAGGAAACTAAAGACTGGACACAAACGAGGAGCCGACATGTCACATCAGCACGCTCAGAAGGAAACTAAACACTGGACACAAGCGAGGAGCCGACATGTTACATCAGCACGCTCAGAAGGAAACTAAACACTGGACACAAACGAGGAGGGGACATGTTACATCAGCACGCTCAGAAGGAAACTAAACATTGGACACAAACCAGGAGCCGACATGTCACATCAGCACGCTCAGAAGGAAACTAAACACTGGACACAAGCGAGGAGCCGACATGTCACATCAGCACGCTCAGAAGGAAACTAAACACTGGACACAAACGAGGAGGGGACATGTCACATCAGCGCGCTCAGAAGGAAACTAAACATTGGACACAAACCAGGAGCCGACATGTCACATCAGCACGCTCAGAAGGAAACTAAACACTGGACACAAGCGAGGAGCCGACATGTCACATCAGCACGCTCAGAAGGAAACTAAACACTGGACACAAACGAGGAGCCGACATGTCACATCAGCACGCTCAGAAGGAAACTAAACACTGGACACAAGCGAGGAGCCGACATGTTACATCAGCACGCTCAGAAGGAAACTAAACACTGGACACAAATCAGGAGCCGACATGTTACATCAGCACGCTCAGAAGGAAACTAAACACTGGACACAAACCAGGAGCCGACATGTTACATCAGCACGCTCAGAAGGAAACTAAACACTGGACACAAACGAGGAGGGGACATGTCACATCAGCACGCTCAGAAGGAAACTAAACACTGGACACAAGCGAGGAGCCGACATGTCACATCAGCACGCTCAGAAGGAAACTAAACACTGGACACAAACGAGGAGCCGACATGTCACATCAGCACGCTCGGAAGGAAACTAAACACTGGACACAAACCAGGAGCCGACATGTTACATCAGCACGCTCAGAAGGAAACTAAACACTGGACACAAGCGAGGAGCCGACATGTCACATCAGCACGCTCAGAAGGAAACTAAACACTGGACACAAACGAGGAGGGGACATGTCACATCAGCACGCTCAGAAGGAAACTAAACACTGGACACAAACGAGGAGTGGACATGTTACATCAGCACGCTCAGAAGGAAACTAAACACTGGACACAAACGAGGAGCTGGTGACGAGTGACGTCCTTCATAAAAACAAATAGCAATCTGTTAATATTTCTTACAGCTGGTAGAAAACAATGAGTGAAAATCTGTTGCATTTCATTCTATTCCCTCTATGTCCGGATCTGTTACTGATCTGCGCCCGGTCAACTTCAGCCAGCTAGAAAAATCATTTAGTTTGTGGGCAGGACTCCATCTCATAAAATGAAAGCTTCGAGTGCGGAGACGATTGCCTGCGACCGCTCACATTAATGGCTTCATAAAATGATACAGTGCTGCTCCTCACCGGCAGCAGCGGCTTCTACTCATCGCCGGACTGTTCAGGTGACATTGAAGCGTTTTCTCCATAACCAGGGAGCAAAGAGGGTGATAATAAAGATGGACGTCAGGCCCCATCATGTTACACTTGTTGGCAGTGACTGAAGAGGGCCCCTGTGCAAGAACAATATAGGGGCCCCTATACAAGAACAGAATAGGGGCCCATGTACAAGAACAGTATAGGGGCCCTTGTGCGAGAACAGTATAGGGGCCCCTGTGTGAGAACAGTAGAGGTCCCCTGTGCAAGAACAGTATAAGGGCACCTGTGCGAGAACAGTATAGAGGCCGCTATGCGAGAATAGTATAAGGGCACCTGTGCGAGAACAGTATAGGGGCACCTGTGCAACAACAGTATAGGGGTGTGTCGACCCGCCACCACAATTGTGGGTTACCAGGGCAATGGGGTACTCAGAGCTGAGCCCATGGAAGTCTATGGGGATTTGTCACAGGTAGCTGTGGCTCGGTCTGTGGCCCTGGCGGTCTGGCGTATGTTGGGGGAATATTTACAGGGGATAGATTTATATACAGTTCGTGACGCCACCTGTAGTCTTCTGGTAATTTGTACCAGCGCTGCTGTAGATCTCTGAGGGGATGGTGAGGCAGCTAGATGTCGGGTCCCCTACAGGTGGGACTGGTCCCTCAAAGTCTATGAAGTTAGTGAAGTCGGGTGCAGATAAATAACACAGTCTCACACGGTCAGCGTCTTTCCATACCTTTACTTGTAAGATGTTCAGGCAGGTCCCAGGGAGGCTGATCCAAGGAGAGTGTATCTTGAGACAGCAGCTGGACAAGTTAGGGGCCTCCTTTACTTTCAACACGATGAGTACAACCAGCCTGAAGCGTAGTTCCCTCAATAACTCCAGCTAATCCATAGCTGTACTGCCCAGTCAGTTTTGTGGTAGGAGCCTTCCTGCGAGAGAGCTGAATTCCTGTCTTGTCGTGCACGGACTCAAAGTCTTCACTCCCCCTGACCCCAGTTACGTACTGACTATAAGGGGCTGTTTGCCGCGACCTAAGGTCCGGTAAATCCCTGGTTTTCTTACCACTATGCTTGTAGCTAATAGTGATCCTTCGGTCCCCAGTGACCGGTTGCAATGTGCAGGACTTCTTCAATCCAAAAGCACCTTTCCAATAATCTTTCCACTGTGCCTTTCGCCTTGTCCTCGCTGGTAGCATAAACACTCACACTTGCATAAAGTCGGGTAGTCACTTCCTTCATTCACTTCCTTCAAAGTTAGTTACAGATTCTCAGTTATCACTAGGCAGGAGCACGTCTCTGAACCTTTCACTGTCCTTGAGACAGGTGACTGAAGTCTTTCTGCACTAAGCTTCTTCTTTCTTTCAATGTATTCAGGTGAGGTGCAGCTCTGACTAGGCTGAGGTGAACTAGACCACCTGTACTAGCCTCCACGTTCTGAACTGCTGATGAGCAGGCTGGACTGCTTCCTCCCTCCAGCTAAACTCCAGACGTCTGCTCCGTCCGAAGACAGGAACTGAACTGACTCAAAATCACTCAACAAACATACACCCTGACCACTCCCTCAATAGTAACTACACTACCCTAAGGGTGTGTCTAGTGTATGTTGAGTGAATGGGTATTTAGCATTAAACTGCTGTCTCGCCACACACTCTCCAGGGTACTGCGTGTGCCTAACACCAGGGCTACACATTCCCCCATGGTAAAAGACAGCACTCCCGGGCTGTAAAATACAAAAGAGACATTTTGTTTATGCATGAAAACATTAACAATAACATTAATTCGTCCCATCCGGGAGGTGAGGATATCTTGAACGTTGCAAACATTATAGAAAAAATACAAATATTAAATAGCATTCAATAAATATACAGTATTCTTGTGAAGGACCCGCACCAAACCTTCAACGTAGGTCCTGGGTGGGCTGCAGGACATCCGAATGCAGACCTCACTCAGTGCCACACCACACGGGTTTTTGTATTCAGAGGTAGTTGTGCTGGTTTTATGTAAAACCAAGATAAAGCACCGAAGCGCAACTATGTACAAATAAGTTCTGGGTTGGCACAGTCCTCAACCTCAAAGTCCATTGTAAAACCAAAGACACAGATATAATCTCACATTATTATAATACTAAAGTGCAAAACTTTTTCTGGTTACCCAGCCGGGCATTCTACGGTTAGAAATATATATATGCATTATATACGTTATACTCTTCAACTTATGCAAAATTTTGTAAAACATTCTCAAACTTTCTACAATATTACTTATGGTAGACCCTATAGGGATCTCACCGATTCTTCTTTACTATTTATTCATTTACTTCTAATACACTTTCCACCCCGGGGGCTGGAACAATGCAATGGGCCCTAGATCCCAGGACTAACAAATCATGCGCTGCGATTAGGGTCTGGGTCGCCACAGTTCTCGTGCGAACCTCTAGGGGCGCAACGGGTACATTCTCCTCACGAGACACCGATTGCGTTTCAATCACAGTTAACGATATGGATCGTGTCATGGATTGCGATTGAGACTGGGTCGCTAGTTGCGATGTAGAAATTGCTTTAATTTGCGATGAGCCTGCAGGGGGCGATGCTGGGGCACGGCCGGATACTGCTTGAGCTGGAGACGGGGACGCTGCGGTAGTGATGACGTTACCTGCGTCGGGGACGGGGTCACGGACGATGGTGACGTTAAGGGCATACCATCCCTTCATTCCCCAGTGCCGTGTGTACGTGACAATGTCTCCATTTACTAAGTCCCTCCCGGGATGGCCTTGCGGTAGGTGGGATTCTACGTCACGCCTGCTGACAAAGACCCCTGGGTAGAGGCCCGGTTCACGGATGAAGCCCCAGCCCTTCCGGAGCTGGAACTCAGTCACACACCCCTGCCGCCGCGGTTCCCTCAGGGTACCTTTCTCTCTCCGGACACTCTCCTTGTCCGCAATCAGCTCTGCATGTTGTCGCTGACGGTTCCGCTGAGCTTCCCGCTCTTCCTCCTGCTGGCGTTTCTGCTTCTCCTCACGACGCTGCCACTCATATTCCCACTGGGCGGTGTAGGCGACGTCATCCAGGCGCGCCATTTCGTCCCAGTCGACGTCTGGTAACGACGGACAGGACCCCTCCATTGTCCCTGCCGGGGACCGATCATCTGCTGCGGCCTCCTGGCCGGGCGGGCGTTCCGGAACTGGCGGTACCTCCTCAACCTCCTTCGCCTCCACCGCTTCACCGGTGGGATCAGGATCGGTACTTTCGGGGGCAGCCTCCGGTTGCTCCTTCGCCTTGGGCAGCAGAATCTTCGGTAATTCGAATCGTGGGGGGTCGTTGAGGGGAGAGATCACCGTGTCCCACAGCCTCCGCTGCTCCAGGGTACGCCGGCGTCTCTCGATCTCTTCAAATCCAGGTTGGTACTGGACCATCTTCTTCAGGCGTGCATTTTCTTCCTGAATTTCTAGCAACGCCTGCTGCAGGTGCAGGACCACGGATAACTCCGGTGCTGGTGGCAGCTTGGCTGGGGCACGGGGCCTGCCTTCCTCCGCTTCCCTGCTCGGCTGCACACGTCCTGCCTCCATGATGTTCCAGAAGATTCTTTCTTCTTCCTCCAGAGACGTCCGGTCTCTTCCGTGGAGGCGGGGTTTGCGTCTCCTCCTCCTCGCAGGGAAGGTGAAGAGGAGGCGGACCTCCTTTGCTGTAGGGCAGGATCGCATATTGTAATAGCACTTTGAGAGGGCAGGCATTTTCTTCGCGCCACAGGGGGGTAGACGCCCACGAAGGTACGCCCACCTTCTTCTCCAGCGCCTGAGGGTGCGAATATGGCGACAAAAATGGCGATTTTGGCGCCAAAAGTGCAAACAGTCCTTTTTCACAAAAACAATTCCTTAGGCACACAGGGCTCGCAATTCTGCGAGTTTCGCATCCTGTTCGTGACGCCAAAGTTTTGTGTCGACCCGCCACCACAATTGTGGGTTACCAGGGCAATGGGGTACTCAGAGCCGAGCCCATGGAAGTCTATGGGGATTTGTCACAGGTAGCTGTGGCTCGGTCTGTGGCCCTGGCGGTCTGGCGTATGTTGGGGGAATATTTACAGGGGATAGATTTATATACAGTTCGTGACGCCACCTGTAGTCTTCTGGTAATTTGTACCAGCGCTGCTGTAGATCTCTGAGGGGATGGTGAGGCAGCTAGATGTCGGGTCCCCTACAGGTGGGACTGGTCCCTCAAAGTCTATGAAGTTAGTGAAGTCGGGTGCAGATAAATAACACAGTCTCACACGGTCAGCGTCTTTCCATACCTTTACTTGTAAGATGTTCAGGCAGGTCCCAGGGAGGCTGATCCAAGGAGAGTGTATCTTGAGACAGCAGCTGGACAAGTTAGGGGCCTCCTTTACTTTCAACACGATGAGTACAACCAGCCTGAAGCGTAGTTCCCTCAATAACTCCAGCTAATCCATAGCTGTACTGCCCAGTCAGTTTTGTGGTAGGAGCCTTCCTGCGAGAGAGCTGAATTCCTGTCTTGTCGTGCACGGACTCAAAGTCTTCACTCCCCCTGACCCCAGTTACGTACTGACTATAAGGGCTGTTTGCCGCGACCTAAGGTCCGGTAAATCCCTGGTTTTCTTACCACTATGCTTGTAGCTAATAGTGATCCTTCGGTCCCCAGTGACCGGTTGCAATGTGCAGGACTTCTTCAATCCAAAAGCACCTTTCCAATAATCTTTCCACTGTGCCTTTCGCCTTGTCCTCGCTGGTAGCATAAACACTCACACTTGCATAAAGTCGGGTAGTCACTTCCTTCATTCACTTCCTTCAAAGTTAGTTACAGATTCTCAGTTATCACTAGGCAGGAGCACGTCTCTGAACCTTTCACTGTCCTTGAGACAGGTGACTGAAGTCTTTCTGCACTAAGCTTCTTCTTTCTTTCAATGTATTCAGGTGAGGTGCAGCTCTGACTAGGCTAAGGTGAATTAGAACACCTGTACTAGACTCCACTTTCTGAACTGATGATAGAGCAGGCTGGACTGCTTCCTCCCTCCAGCTAAACTCCAGACGTCTGCTCCGTCCGAAGACAGGAAACCGACAGACTCCAAATCACTCAACAAACATACACACTGACCACTCCCTCAATAGTAACTACACTACCCTAAGGGTGTGTCTAGTGTATGTTGAGTGAATGGGTATTTAGCATTAAACTGCTGTCTCGCCACACATTCTCCAGGGTACTGCGTGTGCCTAACACCAGGGCTACACAGGGGCACCTGTGTGAGAACAGTATAGGGGCACCTGTGCAACAACAGTATAGGGGCACCTGTGTGAGAACAGTATAGGGGCCCCTGTGTGAGAACAGTATAGGGGCACCTGTGTGAGAACAGTATAGGGGCCCCTGTGCGAGAACAGTATAGGGGCACCTGTGCAACAACAGTATAGGGTCACCTGTGTGAGAACAGTATAGGGGCCCCTGTGTGAGAACAGTATAGGGGCCCCTGTGCAAGAACAGTAGAGGGTCCCTGTGTGAGAACAGTATAGGGGCCCCTGTGCAAGAACAGTAGAGGGTCCCTGTGTGAGAACAGTATAGGGGCCCCTGTGCAAGAACAGTAGAGGGTCCCTGTGTGAGAACAGTAGAGGGCCCCTGTGCGAGAACAGTATAGGGGCCCCTGTGCAAGAACAGTATAGGGGCCCCTGTGAGAACAGTAGAGGGCCCCTGTGCGAGAACAGTAGAGGGCCCCTGTGCGAGAACAGTAGAGGGCCCCTGTGTGAGAACAGTATAGGGGCCCCTGTGCAAGAACAGTAGAGGGTCCCTGTGTGAGAACAGTATAGGGGCCCCTGTGCAAGAACAGTAGAGGGTCCCTGTGCGAGAACAGTAGAGGGCCCCTGTGCGAGAACAGTATAGGGGCCCCTGTGCAAGAACAGTATAGGGGCCCCTGTGTGAGAATAGTAGAGGGCCCCTGTGCGAGAACAGTAGAGGGCCCCTGTGTGAGAACAGTATAGGGGCCCCTGTGCAAGAACAGTATAGGGGCCCCTGTGTGAGAACAGTAGAGGGCCCCTGTGTGAGAACAGTATAGGGGCCCCTGTGCAAGAACAGTAGAGGGTCCCTGTGTGAGAACAGTATAGGGGCCCCTGTGCAAGAACAGTAGAGGTCCCTGTGTGAGAACAGTATAGGGGCCCCTGTGCAAGAACAGTAGAGGGTCCCTGTGTGAGAACAGTATAGGGGCCCCTGTGCAAGAACAGTAGAGGGCCCCTGTGCAAGAACAGTAGAGGGCCCCTGTGCAAGAACAGTAGAGGGTCCCTGTGTGAGAACAGTAGAGGGCCCCTGTGCGAGAACAGTATAGGGGCCCCTGTGCAAGAACAGTATAGGGGCCCCTGTGTGAGAACAGTAGAGGGCCCCTGTGCGAGAACAGTAGAGGGCCCCTGTGCGAGAACAGTAGAGGGCCCCTGTGTGAGAACAGTATAGGGGCCCCTGTGCAAGAACAGTAGAGGGTCCCTGTGTGAGAACAGTATAGGGGCCCCTGTGCAAGAACAGTAGAGGGTCCCTGTGCGAGAACAGTAGAGGGCCCCTGTGCGAGAACAGTATAGGGGCCCCTGTGCAAGAACAGTATAGGGGCCCCTGTGTGAGAACAGTAGAGGGCCCCTGTGCGAGAACAGTAAGGGCCCCTGTGTGAGAACAGTATAGGGGCCCCTGTGCAAGAACAGTATAGGGGCCCCTGTGTGAGAACAGTAGAGGGCCCCTGTGCGAGAACAGTAGAGGGCCCCTGTGTGAGAACAGTATAGGGGCCCCTGTGCAAGAACAGTAGAGGGTCCCTGTGTGAGAACAGTATAGGGGCCCCTGTGCAAGAACAGTAGAGGGTCCCTGTGCGAGAACAGTAGAGGGCCCCTGTGTGAGAACAGTAGAGGGCCCCTGTGCAAGAACAGTAGAGGGCTCCTGTGCGAGAACAGTAGAGGGCCCCTGTGCAAGAACAGTAGAGGGCCCCTGTGCGAGAACAGTAGAGGGCCCCTGTGCGAGAACAGTATAGTGGCCCCTGTGCGAGAACAGTAGAGGGCCCCTGTGTGAGAACAGTATAGTGGCCCCTGTGTGAGAACAGTAGAGGGCCCCTGTGCGAGAACAGTAGAGGGCCCCTGTGCGAGAACAGTATAGTGGCCCCTGTGTGAGAACAGTAGAGGGCCCCTGTGCGAGAACAGTAGAGGGCCCCTGTGTGAGAACAGTATAGTGGCCCCTGTGCGAGAACAGTATAGGGGCCCCTGTGCATGAGAACAGTAGAGGGCCCCTGTGCAGAACAGTATAGTGGCCCCTGTGTGAGAACAGTAGAGGGCCCCTGTGCGAGAACAGTAGAGGGCCCCTGTGTGAGAACAGTATAGTGGCCCCTGTGCGAGAACAGTTAGAGGGCCCCTGTGCGAGAACAGTATAGGGCCCCTGTGCGAGAACAGTAGAGGGCCCCTGTGGAGAACAGTAGAGGGCCCCTGTGCGAGAACAGTAGAGGGCCCCTGTGCGAGAACAGTAGAGGGCCCCTGTGCGAGAACAGTAAGGGGCCCTGTGGAGAACAGTATAGTGGCCCCTGTGGAGAACAGTATAGGGGCCCCTGTGCAAGAACAGTAAGGGGCCCCTGTGTGAGAACAGTATAGGGCCCCTGTGCAGAACAGTATAGGGGCCCCTGTGCAAGAACAGTTAGGGGCCCCTGTGAGAACAGTAGAGGGCCCCTGTGAAACAGTATAGGGGCCCCTGTGCGAGAACAGTATAGGGGCCCTGTGCAAGAACAGTAGAGGGCCCCTGTGTGAGAACAGTAGAGGGCCCCTGTGCGAGAACAGTAGGGGCCCCTGTGCAAGAACAGTAGAGGGCCCCTGTGCGAGAACAGTAGAGGGCCCCTGTGTGAGAACAGTATAGGGCCCCTGTGCGAGAACAGTAGAGGGCCCCTGTGTGAGAACAGTATAGTGGCCCCTGTGCAGAAACAGTAGAGGGCCCCTGTGGAGAACAGTAGGGCCCAGGAACAGTAGAGGGGCCCTGTGGAGAACAGTACAGGAGCTTTATGTGTCTGGCAGAAGCTGCTTTGGAGGTGGTAGTGGCCCCTGTATCTCTTGGACCCTGTGCGCTGCAGACATTGTTGGTCTTTTGCCGCTTTTATGCCAGTCCTGGCCTGATCGGGTAAGACAGATTGCACATTCCTGGCGGTGGCACAGGGCAGTTGAACGATCGGCAGTCACAGGAACAAGAAGGGCCATATGGAGCGCCATTGTCTCCTGCTGGGAAGGGGCAGAGAAGGGCCACAAGCAAAGCCTACACGTGAGTGAGCGGAGTGCTGCCCGGCTCCAGTCACTTCCCATTGAGAATAGCCTTTGTGGCGTTGACTTGGATTTGAGACGCCTGCAGAACGTCCTTCTCTTACATACATTGTGGCTGAGCACGGATGTTCTAGATCCTTCCTTTGGGAATTCCCATAATGTGCCGCACACCGCTAATGTCCAGCTGCTTCTTCTCATCTCTAAGAATCCTTAAAGCGCTCTTGTAATTAACAGTCAAAAATAATGAATTTTCAATGTTATAAATTACATGTTCAATTACTGGTAACCAAAATTATCTTGCACAGAAAAATAATGATTTTGTCCTATAGAAAAGCTTCATTACGCCATTGTGGATGTTCTACTACGGCTGGAGATTAAGGTAACTCTCGTTCTTAAATTAAATGTCAAATATAATTTGCCCAGAGACTCGTGAAGGCTGAGGCTGATTGTACCAGGAAAGTACGTTCATTTTACAGAAAATTCAGCAGGAGCTGCATAATGCCGAGTCCTAGGAGAACCTGACCACCGGTGGTGGAAAGTGCAGGTACCCGAGTAGTTTTCTCATGGCTTGTATCAGGGTAACACAAATGGTAATTCTGTCCTCTGCTACATGCTCCTGCGCCAATCATGACAGCCACTCCAGTATGAAATATAACCATCAGGGATTCCTGACAGTCCACCACTTCTTGTGGCTTTAGCTTGTAGTTGTAGGTGTTACCTTAACCACCACTGATGGCTCTAGGTGTTACCTGGATCATTTACCCTGCTACAAGGCGTTACCTGGATCAATGCTTAGGGTATATAATATAAACCAAAATGTGAGGAGCCATTTCTACTGGCTACACCAAGTTGTCATAAGTGTGTACCACCAACCTAGGTCTGTGGGTTGAAGATCACTGCGTGTTGTGAATCGTAGATCTTCC
Source organism: Oophaga sylvatica (assembly GCA_033576555.1). Classification (NCBI taxonomy): domain Eukaryota; kingdom Metazoa; phylum Chordata; class Amphibia; order Anura; family Dendrobatidae; genus Oophaga; species Oophaga sylvatica. The sequence goes on from JARQOD010011617.1 coordinate 13,178, forward strand.
ATTTATCCTGTGTGTTTGGATCCCATATTAAATGAATTTGGTTTCCTATGGTGCTGAAGAGGTTAACAACCCTTCTATGCTGGTCAGAAACATGTAGCTCCATTTTCAGCTGCTTATGATCTGGTTGTTAAGGCCTCTTTCATACATCCGGTGTGCGCCTGACGGCACCCCCGGCATTTAGCCGCAGCACCGCATCAGAAAACCTGATGCGCCGCATGCATTTTTTTGCCGGATGGTTTCTGATGCCCGGAGACATCAGGGGAATAAGGCAAAAAAAAAAAACCGTTACATGCTGCGTTTTGTCCGGCCGCTGGAATGTACATTTCCGCCGCATCCGGACAAAATCGCATACGACGCATTGACATGCGGCGCCATCCGGCACTAATGCAAGTCAATGCAAAAAAAACCCGCAAGCGGCGCATCAGGTTTTCTGATGCGGCGCTGCGGCTAAATGCCGGGGGCGCCATCAGGCGCACACCGGATGTGTGAAAGAGGTCTAACTCTTCCTATAAAATCTGGCCAGACCCTCTCTGTCCTGCCAGTGTAAGCTCTGCTTCCTTGCTCTTACAGGCGCTGCGATGAATAGGAATTCGTTGTCGCTATTGGAGATTCGTCTTCCTGTGTTCTTTGCTAAAGCTGAGTAGATGTAGTCCGGAGTTGGTGTTGTGGTTTTTGCTTTTGTACCTGTGTATCTCCTGGTCCCTGTTGCCATTTAGTTCATTCCTCCCTGTCCCTATTGTATGATAGAGGTTTTCTGTTATCCCTGTTTTGTCTTTGTGTCTCTGGTTAACCTTTTTTTTCTTTCCCAGGCCTCATGGGGTAGGGGAGGGGATAGATTAGGGATTAACAGGACCATAATAAGGTTGGAGACTCAAGCCTCTCAACCTTTAGTGCCAAGGACAGGGATAGTTAGGGTCCTAGCTCCAGGGACAGTTTGAGGATCCTCTTCCTTACTGAAGACCTTCAGAGTGTGACATTTTCAGTTCCCCAAAACATTTTGTATCTTGGTATGGATCTAATTGTAGTTCTTGCCAATCAATTGCAGGTTTTGTTGCTTATAGTGTCAGACCTGCAATTTAGGGTCTTTCAGCGCAGACTATTAGTCTGGCGGGCAGTCAGGCTGAACGGGAACCTAAGGTGGCCCTCCGGACAGGTTTTCTAGGGGATTGGATAAATTTATTGTGTTCCAGGAAGCCTGCAAGCTGTATTATGGGCTTTATTATGGGATGCACGGTGGCTCAGTGGATAGCACCGCAGCGCTGGAGTCCTGGGTTCGAATCCCACCAAGGACAACATCTGCAAGGAGTTTATATGTTCTCCCTATGTTTGCGTTTGTTTGTGTGGTTTGTTTTGGTGTTTGTTTTTGTTTGTGTGGTTTCCTCCCACACTCCTAAAAAACATACTGATAGGGAATCTAGATTGTGAGCCCCATCGGGGACAGCGACGATAATGTGTGCAAACTGTAAATATATAAGGTCAGACACCGCACACTAAGAGAATACTTTTATACTTTTAGATGCTGAAAATTCACGTTTTTATTAACAAATCAGGCAGCGTTTAAAGAAAGAAATAAAGTGATTTATAACGTTTCGGCCCTATCCAGGGCCTTTGTCAAATCACGCTGTGAAAACAAAAGTAAATGTAAATATCATACAATAAGTGGTTACATTGATAAGAAAATAAAATAAAACCAAAACGATCAAAAAAAGTTCCCATAGGAAAATTAGGTATATACATATCAATAATACAATATATGGGCATTCATTGGAATAATGTTTCTTAGCATATATTGCTGTGGAGGAGCACAAGTCGATAGAACAAACGAGTTCATAATTAAGAGAACATATATATAGGTAGTATGCATATATAGGTTTTACCTTATTGAAAATCCAGTGCCGTATATATAGAGAATAAACAGAGGGATAAGGACCAATTTGATATCCTATTATATAAAGAGAGGATATGGGTGATAAAAGACATGATAATGGTAAAGAAACACTTAACTGAAGGCATAGGTGTGGAAAAAAATTCCTAGTGAAACATAGTGTAGAGGGAATACCTTATGTGGATTACTGGTATAAGTAATGGCCCACTGCAAGAGATCTCAGTGTGGAGAGGATAGTTTAAATAGTAGCAGTCGCGCTGCTGTAAATGAATGATAGCCCTTGTAAATAATAGGTATGTTGTATATTGGAGGATGAACACATAGCTGTTAGGAGATACCTTTAGTTAAGTTGCTGGTAGGAATGAGAAGACCTCAGTATAAGGCAGAGGGTACTCTCTGCTCAGCCGTGCTATAGGGAACAACAGGCCTTTTTTACTATACCATATATTATATTTATGGGGCTATGGATAGGGAGCTCATAGTAAATACCTGTAGGAAGAGTCACTTGTGGAAGGCAGCGCTCCCGCGCTTTGCCTGGACAGGATGCGCTGCTGTGCAGTGCGATCCCGTTTCCTTATAGCGCCCTAACCGGAAATGAGCGCTTAGAACCGGAAGTGACGTTACGTCACCCGGTGTATGTACTGCGCAGGCGCTGGGTAAGATGACGGACAGATGACGTAGGGCGCCTGCGTCCTAGGTACTACAGACCACATGATACCAGCCCCATGTAAGTGGGTGTATCAGTTGCAGTATATAAAGGGCCAGAGGGCGAAATATTAGTAAATAATAAATTAGGTTGCATGATGGCCATACCATAGCCCTTGGTTTGACTAAAGGCGATATTGACATGGGGGAATAATGGAGGAAAGGAAATGAAGTAACATAATCAAAAAAATAGCGGATACATAACGTCATATATATAAATAAATTAACAGGCACTGGTCAAAAGAAGGACACCAGAGGTTATGTCACATAAAATAAAAAATAAATAAAAAATAATAATCATACGAATATTATACAATCAATACAGACGGATAAGACCAAGGAGTTTAGGTATGCAACTCACCTTTGGTCAATAAATATTTTTAGCGAGTCTGAAAGAATAAAGTAATAATCATTAACATTAACAAGTCCAGTCAATTTCCCTGTTAAGGCCTCTGGGGGCCAATGTGTCCAATTTAAAGATCCAATATGTCTCACGTGATTTTAACAACCCAATGTGATTACCGCCCCTTCTGGGGCGAGGGACGTGTTCTATAACCTGGTACCTGAGTTGTGCCACCGTATGTTTCATCCTGGAGAAATGTTCAGGTAAAGGCAACCAATTCTTTCCACATCTAATGGTGGATTTGTGACTCGCTATTCTATCCTTTATATGTTGTGTAGTTTCCCCTACATACAACAGCCCACATGGGCATTTGATGACGTATATCACAAAGTTAGAATTACATGTAAAGAAACCTCGGATAGGATATGTTTTACCGGTCCTGGGGTGGGTGATGCTATCAGATTTTATTATGTTTGAACAGGAGGCACAACTCAGACAGGGGAAAGTGCCGTTTCTCTTTGGTGCAAGCACAGTTTGTGTGGTAACGGGACGTGCACTACCTATGTCGGCCCTTACTAATCTGTCTCTGAGGTTAGGTGATCTCTTCGTACACATAAGAGTGGGTTCTTTGAAAGATTTAATATTCGGGTAGGAGCGCGTCGGGATCGGCCAATGTCTCCTAATGATTGAATAAACCTTAGGCATGAGAGGGTGGAATGTATGCACAAACAGAATTCTCTCATTATTATGTCATTTCTATAGGTGGAGGGGCTGGTTGTAGTGATCTACTCTTTTCCTCTTCAAGGAGTGCACGTGGGTATCCTCTTTCCTGGAATTTTTCGGTCAGTTTGTCCAGTCTATTATCAAGAGTTTTGGGATCCGAAACGATCCTGGTGATTCTCTTAAATTGGGAACGGGGTAAGCTGTTCCGGGTGTATTTTGGATGACAGCTCGTATAGTGTAACAGGCTGTTTGTATCTGTGGGCTTACAGTAGAGATCCGTGCTGAGGTTCCCAATGTTATTCTTGATGACCATAGTGTCAAGGAAGGAGACGCATGACATACTGGAGTGCATGGTGAATTGTAGTCCTGGTAGAATAGAATTAAGGTGGTTATAGAAAATTTGTAGAGAGGTGGTAGTGCCAGTCCAAATGAAAAAGATGTCATCGATATACCGGTGGTATTCTATGACATACTGGGTAAATAATGGATCGTTATAGACATGAGAAATCTCAAAGAGATTCATGAACGCATTAGCGTAGGCCGGCGCTACGTTCGAACCCATAGCGGTCCCGCACTTCTGGTTATAGAAGGTGTCCTCATATAGTAAATAGTTCTCATATAGAACTAAATGTAGAAGATCCAGGCAAAATTGAATGGAGTTAGTAGACATATTGGTTAATTCTAAGAGGTATTTAGTAGCCTCGATACCACGATCATGTTCTATAGAGGTGTAGAGGCTATTCACGTCCATAGTGACTAGGATACTATCCGGAGGAATAGTATTAATAACGATGCTTAGGAAATGTCCAGTGTCGAGAAGGAAGGCTCTAGTAGTTTTAATGAGAGGTGTCAAGATCTTTTCAAGAAAAATAGACAGTGGGGATAGGATTGAATCCGTGGAAGCCACAATCGGTCTTCCAGGAGGGTTGTTCAGAGATTTATGTATCTTGGGTAGAACATAAAAAACTGGAGTGATGGGGTGTGGGTTATTAAGGAAAGTAGCCGTTTTTTTGTCAATGATATTGTTGGCTAGTCCATAATCAACTAAGGTATTGATCTTTTTCCTTATTTCAAAAACTGGGTCGCGGGTAAGTATGTCATAGGTATTGGAATCCGTCAATTGGCGTATGATTTCTGATTTATATTGATGACGATTCATCACTACTATAGAGCCCCCTTTATCCGCCGGTTTTATAATGATATTTTCGTTATTCTGTAGGGATAAGAGTGCCTGTTTCTCGTGATGTGGAATATTGGAATAAACCGGGAAGAGACCTAAGTGTTGTTGATGTGAAATTGCCTTAATGTCATTTTCAACCAGTGAGATAAATGTCTCAGTAGCATGATAGGTACGTGGTGGGCAAAAATTACTCTTATTGAACAGGTTATAATTAGAGATAGAGAGATCCGGAGATGGTAGTACAATAGAGTCTTGACTCGGTTCTGGGGATAGTCCAAAATGAGTTTTCAGTCTAATTGACCGAAAAAAACGTTCCAGGTCCTTTTTAAGTTCAAAGGAGTCCCAAGGAGGTGTAGGGCAAAAGGAAAGCCCCTTTTGTAGAATTGAAAGTTCAGGTGGAGATAGGAGATGGTCTGAGATATTAACCACTAGGTTTTGTATCTCACCTGTGACCGAGTGGTCATTCTTCCTTCCACCTCTTCTGACCGGTCTACGTTTTTAAAAAGGACCTGGAACGTTTTTTTCGGTCAATTAGACTGAAAACTCATTTTGGACTATCCCCAGAACCGAGTCAAGACTCTATTGTACTACCATCTCCGGATCTCTCTATCTCTAATTATAACCTGTTCAATAAGAGTAATTTTTGCCCACCACGTACCTATCATGCTACTGAGACATTTATCTCACTGGTTGAAAATGACATTAAGGCAATTTCACATCAACAACACTTTGAAAACAGGCACTCTTATCCCTACAGAATAACGAAAATATCATTATAAAACCGGCGGATAAAGGGGGCTCTATAGTAGTGATGAATCGTCATCAATATAAATCAGAAATCATACGCCAATTGACGGATTCCAATACCTATGACATACTTACCCGCGACCCAGTTTTTGAAATAAGGAAAAAGATCAATACCTTAGTTGATTATGGACTAGCCAACAATATCATTGACAAAAAAACGGCTACTTTCCTTAATAACCCACACCCCATCACTCCAGTTTTTTATGTTCTACCCAAGATACATAAATCTCTGAACAACCCTCCTGGAAGACCGATTGTGGCTTCCACGGATTCAATCCTATCCCCACTGTCTATTTTTCTTGAAAAGATCTTGACACCTCTCATTAAAACTACTAGAGCCTTCCTTCTCGACACTGGACATTTCCTAAGCATCGTTAAACAACTTAATACTATTCCTCCGGATAGTATCCTAGTCACTATGGACGTGAATAGCCTCTACACCTCTATAGAACATGATCGTGGTATCGAGGCTACTAAATACCTCTTAGAATTAACCAATATGTCTACTAACTCCATTCAATTTTGCCTGGATCTCCTACATTTAGTTCTATATGAGAACTATTTCCTATATGAGGACACCTTCTATAACCAGAAGTGCGGGACCGCTATGGGTTCGAACGTAGCGCCGGCCTACGCTAATGCGTTCATGAATCTCTTTGAGATTTCTCATGTCTATAACGATCCATTATTTACCCAGTATGTCATAGAATACCACCGGTATATCGATGACATCTTTTTCATTTGGACTGGCACTACCACCTCTCTACAAATTTTCTATAACCACCTTAATTCTATTCTACCAGGACTACAATTCACCATGCACTCCAGTATGTCATGCGTCTCCTTCCTTGACACTATGGTCATCAAGAATAACATTGGGAACCTCAGCACGGATCTCTACTGTAAGCCCACAGATACAAACAGCCTGTTACACTATACGAGCTGTCATCCAAAATACACCCGGAACAGCTTACCCCGTTCCCAATTTAAGAGAATCACCAGGATCGTTTCGGATCCCAAAACTCTTGATAATAGACTGGACAAACTGACCGAAAAATTCCAGGAAAGAGGATACCCACGTGCACTCCTTGAAGAGGAAAAGAGTAGATCACTACAACCAGCCCCTCCACCTATAGAAAGACATAATAATGAGAGAATTCTGTTTGTGCATACATTCCACCCTCTCATGCCTAAGGTTTATTCAATCATTAGGAGACATTGGCCGATCCCGACGCGCTCCTACCCGAATATTAAATCTTTCAAAGAACCCACTCTTATGTGTACGAAGAGATCACCTAACCTCAGAGACAGATTAGTAAGGGCCGACATAGGTAGTGCACGTCCCGTTACCACACAAACTGTGCTTGCACCAAAGAGAAACGGCACTTTCCCCTGTCTGAGTTGTGCCTCCTGTTCAAACATAATAAAATCTGATAGCATCACCCACCCAGGACCGGTAAAACATATCCTATCCGAGGTTTCTTTACATGTAATTCTAACTTTGTGATATACGTCATCAAATGCCCATGTGGGCTGTTGTATGTAGGGGAAACTACACAACATATAAAGGATAGAATAGCGAGTCACAAATCCACCATTAGATGTGGAAAGAATTGGTTGCCTTTACCTGAACATTTCTCCAGGATGAAACATACGGTGGCACAACTCAGGTACCAGGTTATAGAACACGTCCCTCGCCCCAGAAGGGGCGGTAATCACATTGGGTTGTTAAAATCACGTGAGACATATTGGATCTTTAAATTGGACACATTGGCCCCCAGAGGCCTTAACAGGGAAATTGACTGGACTTGTTAATGTTAATGATTATTACTTTATTCTTTCAGACTCGCTAAAAATATTTATTGACCAAAGGTGAGTTGCATACCTAAACTCCTTGGTCTTATCCGTCTGTATTGATTGTATAATATTCGTATGATTATTATTTTTTATTTATTTTTTATTTTATGTGACATAACCTCTGGTGTCCTTCTTTTGACCAGTGCCTGTTAATTTATTTATATATATGACGTTATGTATCCGCTATTTTTTTGATTATGTTACTTCATTTCCTTTCCTCCATTATTCCCCCATGTCAATATCGCCTTTAGTCAAACCAAGGGCTATGGTATGGCCATCATGCAACCTAATTTATTATTTACTAATATTTCGCCCTCTGGCCCTTTATATACTGCAACTGATACACCCACTTACATGGGGCTGGTATCATGTGGTCTGTAGTACCTAGGACGCAGGCGCCCTACGTCATCTGTCCGTCATCTTACCCAGCGCCTGCGCAGTACATACACCGGGTGACGTAACGTCACTTCCGGTTCTAAGCGCTCATTTCCGGTTAGGGCGCTATAAGGAAACGGGATCGCACTGCACAGCAGCGCATCCTGTCCAGGCAAAGCGCGGGAGCGCTGCCTTCCACAAGCGACTCTTCCTACAGGTATTTACTATGAGCTCCCTATCCATAGCCCCATAAATATAATATATGGTATAGTAAAAAAGGCCTGTTGTTCCCTATAGCACGGCTGAGCAGAGAGTACCCTCTGCCTTATACTGAGGTCTTCTCACTCCTACCAGCAACTTAACTAAAGGTATCTCCTAACAGCTATGTGTTCATCCTCCAATATACAACATACCTATTATTTACAAGGGCTATCATTCATTTACAGCAGCGCGACTGCTACTATTTAAACTATCCTCTCCACACTGAGATCTCTTGCAGTGGGCCATTACTTATACCAGTAATCCACATAAGGTATTCCCTCTACACTATGTTTCACTAGGAATTTTTTTCCACACCTATGCCTTCAGTTAAGTGTTTCTTTACCATTATCATGTCTTTTATCACCCATATCCTCTCTTTATATAATAGGATATCAAATTGGTCCTTATCCCTCTGTTTATTCTCTATATATACGGCACTGGATTTTCAATAAGGTAAAACCTATATATGCATACTACCTATATATATGTTCTCTTAATTATGAACTCGTTTGTTCTATCGACTTGTGCTCCTCCATAGCAATATATGCTAAGAAACATTATTCCAATGAATGCCCATATATTGTATTATTGATATGTATATACCTAATTTTCCTATGGGAACTTTTTTTTGATTGTTTTGGTTTTATTTTATTTTCTTATCAATGTAACCACTTATTGTATGATATTTACATTTACTTTTGTTTTCACAGCGTGATTTGACAAAGGCCCTGGATAGGGCCGAAACGTTATAAAATCACTTTATTTCTGTCTTTAAACGCTGCCTGATTTGTTAATAAAAACGTGAATTTTCAGCATCTAAAAGTATAAAAGTATTCTCTTAGTGTGCGGTGTCTGACCTTGTACATTGTTAGGACCTTGGTCCATTACACCTGCACCTTAATTTTTGTATGGTTGTGTGCACACCTTCATTTACTCTATGCAAACTGTAAAGCGCTGCGGAATATGTTAGCGCTATATAAAAATAAAGATTATTGAAAAAAATAAAGATTTATCCTCAGTCGGTTGGAATTCTTATTTCTCTCCTTCAAGGAAATCCTCAATCCTAAGCCTTTTCACTTCCAGTGGACTCACTGTCTCTCCGATTGGTTGATGGATTTTTTGAGGCTCTAGGCCTCGTGTATGATGATCTAAACTGTGTCTCCCTTGCTGAGTCTAAGGTACGTAAGCTCCAGCAGGGAGACCGTCCGGCATGTAAGCTCCAGCAGGGCGACCATCCAGCATCTAAGCTCCAGCAGGGAGAACGTCCGACACGTAAGCTACAGCAGGGAGACCGTCCGGCACATAAGCTCCAGCAGGGAGACCGTCCGGCACGTAAGCTCCAGCAGGGAGACTGTCCAGCACGTAAGCTCCAGCAGGGAGTCCGTCCGGCACGTAAGCTCCAGCAGGGAGACTGTCCAGCACGTAAGCTCCAGCAGGG